>PVJH01031555.1:0-23623 GCA_004026705.1 Nesogale talazaci
CTCAAAAGACACCCAAAACATGCTGGATCACCAAGGGAGCTGAAAGTAATTAGGGTTTGGAGAGTTAGTATGGATGGTACTATTTCAGAATGTGATATGGATGGTACTATTTCAGAATGTGATGACATGGCTATGTTCGCCTGGAGCAGCCTGTGTTAGCTTCATACTATACATGCTGTGTTACTGCATACATTTGCATTACTACATGTGCTGCCTCACTGCATGTATGGAATGCAGCTTGTATCGTTTGAGACCGTTCACAGACTGGTGATTTTTCACACTGTGACAACATAACTGCATAGAGCAGCCTGTGTTAGGGTTCATAATAGACATGCTGCACAGGGGTCCACAAACTTTAAACAGGGGACCAGTTCACTGTCCCTCCGACCATTGGATGGCCCGACTATAGTTAAAAAACAAAACAAAATAACAAATTCACTGTGGGCCCGGGATGAGTCGGCTGCTAAGCAGGACAGGTAGCAGCGGCAAAAACACCCGGCGGGCCAGATAAATGTCCTCGGCAGGCCATAGTTTGAGGACCCCTGAATGTGTTACTGTATGTGTTGCATTACATATGCAGCAAGGCTGCTTGTGCAGTAACTGTGTGTACATAACAGTGCTCTGTGCAAGCATAGTCAACACTAGGTCCTGATCAGGTTAATAAGAAAATAAAAAATAAAATATAGCAGACTAAGTATTGTAAATAAACATACTGTATATCCAAGACCAGACATATTACCAGTACTTTTATTCAACAATGCTTAGCCAGAGCAAGGTGGCGTGACGAAGCGTGGGTAAAACTGTAAAGGCTATGTCATTGGTCATAGCCAGAGAGAGGAGCAGGAGAACAAGAGCGGCTGCACCCAACTTTCATCTGACAAGGATATGGTGCATCCCAGGTCCCAGCCAGCGCACAGAAGCGGGCAGTTCTTAACCAATAGGACACAGATGACCCAGGCTGCCGTCATGTAGGAGAAATGAAGAGGGGTGTTATCAGCAGTCATCAGACCACCCAGAGAGGCTGCAGGCACCTGCAGATGAGTGGAGAGACAGAAAAACACCGGCATTGCATCTGAGAACAGGTAAGTGGGACCCTCACTTGGGTATAAGCTGAGGGAGGCCTTTTCAGCATTAAAAATGTGCTGACAAACTCGGCTTATGTACAGTAATTGAAAGATTAAGTAAAGTAATGGTACAAGATCAACATACAAAAAAGTTGGATTCATTTACAATAACAGAACTCTGAAAATCAAAATATGTAATACCATTTAATAACCACCAAAATAAATCTAACCAGACAAACAAAAGACTTGGACAAAGAAAGCTGAAAGAAACCAGAGGCTTCTATAAATTGAGGAATATATCATGCTCACACATAGCAAAACTTAACATTACGAACATGTCCTTACTACTCAAAATGAATAGTAGATAATTCTCCTGCATACGACTTCATACACATATTGAAAAGCAGGCATGCTACTTTGAGGACTAAGGTGCACTTGACCCAAGCTATGGTTTTTTCAATTGCCTTACATGCATGTGAGAGGACACTGAGTAAAGAAGACCAAAGAGCATCAAGCATTTGAATTGTGATGCTGGAGGAGAATGTTGAAAATACCATGTACTGAAAAACAACAACAAAGACACTATGGACTGCTAAAAAGACAAACCAGTCTGTCTTGGAAGAAGTTTGGCTAGAGAGCTCCTTAGAAGTAAGGATGGCAAGACGACATCTTACACACGTTGGACAAGGGAGGAGAGATGAGTCTCCGGAGAAGGACACAATGGTGGCTGCTAGAAGCGACTCAAACACAGGAGCAATCGTGAGGCTGGTTCAGACTGAGCAGAGTTTCTGTTGTGCATATGGTTGCTCTGGGTTGATATTGATCTTATGGCAATGGACCGAACACCCCCAAAAATCTATGCATATAATGTGACCCAGAATCCACTATCATTCTTTAACCCTGTAACGCCTCTCACTTCCCAATCTGATTTTTTTTTTTACAGAGCGTCAAAGCATATTAAATGGGGGAAAAGATGGTCTTTTAAAATGGTTTTGTCAAAGCTGGATTTCCCTTTGCAGAGGGGTGAAACCCATAGCTCACACTGTTTATATCCACAGGTGAACTCAAGGTAGATCAAAGACATAAATGTAAAACTTAGAACTATAAAGCTCATCAGTGAAAAAATAGGGACAAACTTAAGGGGCCTCGACGCCTACCATCGAGTTGATTCTGACTCACCGACCCTATAGGTCTGGGTTTCTAAGTCTTGTCTTTTGCCCACAAGAACTGGAGGTTTCAAAGTGATAACATGATTAGTGGCCCAAACTATAACGACTACACTACCAGTTTCCAGGAGACCCTAATACATGGCATAAATACACTGTCAAACAGCAGAAGACATGACTTGAGACCTCCTGAAAATTAGACAATGTGCATCAAAAGATTTCACCAAAAGACTGGGGATGGGGATCGGAATTGGTAATGATGTATCAGATAAAGGACTAATCTTTAAAATTTATAGAGAACTACAAAACAATTAGAAGCAAACCCACTGAGCCCTGGTGGCCTAGTGGTTGTGTGCAGGACTGCAGCCCACAGGGTTGATGGTTCAAACCCAGCAGTAGCTCTCCAGGAGCAAGGGTGGGCTTCCTACTCCCACCAGGGCAGTGATGCCTTAAAAAAAAAAAGACCCATTGAAAAATGGGCAGAGGACATGAATAGATACTTCCTCCAAAGAAAGTGTTCAAGTATGAAGAAATGCTTGCCATTAACCATTGGATGCAAAACAACTGAGAAAGCACTCAGCATTAGTAGTTATGTTTAAGAAAAAGTGTGTGAAGATGTGGAGAGATGGAAGCCTTCCTATACTGCTGGTTGGATTGTAAATGGTGCTATGCTACCACTATTGAAAACCATATCGTGCTTTGTCAAAAAGTTGAGAATAGAAATACTATGTGACCCAGCAATCTCTTCACTTGTATATGTCGTAGAGAAATAAGAGGAAATTAATAAATATACGCATATCCACGTTCATCACACCAATAGCAACAGTCTTCCCAATAGCAAAAAGAAACAACCTAAATATCCATCAGTGGAAGATTGGATAAATAAACCAGTATGTGCACACAGTGGAATACAGTGGAACATTAAAGAATAACCATGAATCTGCGAAACAGTGGGTGAACCAGGAGGACTTTATGTTGAATGAAATTAGTTAACCACAAAAAGGCATTCTGTATGAAAACACTTTTTTTTTTTTTTTTTTGGGGCATCACTGCTCTCGGTGGTGGGAGTAGGAGGCCCAGCCCCACTGCTGGAATTGAACCTCCGTCCCAGTGGGCCGCAGTCCCGCACACAACCACTACGCCACCGGGGCTCAGCCCTTGAAAACACTTTTAAAACATGTTTTTACACTAAACAATGGATTGATTCTTATCAGGGCTGTGTGGGGAAGCGGGTTAAAGTGGTTGGAGGCAGCTGAAAACATTAGCAGTTTTGCAAGAGTTAGAGGTAAATCCTGTGCTGTGTACAGATGTGCGTGAGTGGTGATGAAGGGGTAGATCCTTGGGCAAATCCACCTGAAGAAGTGGGTGAAAGAGTAGGGGCATACTAAAAATTAAGTGTTTGATAGAAGACAGGATATGTATGCATGTGTATTTATTTTTGCTGCAAATGTAGCCTATGGTAACCTTAAGACAAACATAACCAAACACCTGGAGGGGGTTTAGGACCAAAGTCTTGGAGGACACCAAGATCAGTTGGTATCATTATAGTTCATAAAGACAATGTTCACCTTTCTACTCTGGTAAGTAATGACTGGGGTCCTACAAACTCCTGAGCAGCCATCTAAAGTTCAACTGTTAGTCTTTTCCTGTCCACGGGGAAAACAAGTGACGACAATAAGACATGGAAACTGTTAGACCAATGTACCAATAGACCATGTAAACCATCAATCGCCACAACCCCAAGCCACAACTGCATGGTAGCTGGCAACCACTGCCAATTGCTCTGAAAGGATTGCTTTAAAAGTGCATGGATGAGTGGGAGAAAGTGTGTAACAGAACCAAAAACCATAAAAAAGACCAGGATTACTGGTTGGATAAAGACCGTTGGAACCCCAAGATTATGGTTCTTCATCTTGAGGAACGGAGCCCAACTCAGAAAGACTAAGCAAAGATCAAAAGGGTAGCAGTACCTAAGGCTATAGTAAAATTGATTAGGGAAGAAGAAATGCAAACAGGAAACACAAGGAAGAGGGATTAGTGATTCTACCTGGAGAGAATTGCAATGCATAGCTTGGATCAGAATGTGTGTGAATTGTTGAATGTCAAGCTGATGCTCTCAGGAAACCATTGAATCAGAATCAAATACTTTGGGTTTTGTTTCTTTTTAAAGTGTTCTAATAATGTATTTCTAGACTTTAGTTGTTTCCTTCGTAACTATTGTTTAATATACCCAGAATTGAATGGCCTGCTAGATATAGCAGTCTCTATTGAATTCAAGAATTTTATAACTGAAATAAATTTGTGGACTTTTTTTTTTTTTGGTATTATGGACTTTTAAGACATTTGTGCTACATGTAATATATAATTATTTAGACTCAGAGAAACCAAATGAAGTGTTTTAAATTGTTAAATTATGAAAACCTTATCAGTTTTTTTAATTGGGGGGAAGTATGAAGCACATTTAGACTGAAAAGTCCATATCTTTAATTTTCATGTCATATTGAATTTTGTATGTCATATCTTCTTTAACATAATACATCATTCCTGCGAGCATTTCAGGCCCACAAAGAAGAAAACTGGTGAGTCTGAACAGAGATGACTATCATTTGACAAAGAGAATTTTTATTTGTAATTTAGCAGAAGCTTTTGAAAATTTGGTTTAAGAATATATTTTATGTAAATATTAATTTTTTGATATATGATAATGCCAATATCAGTACAGTTTTAGTCAATGTAGGAGTTTAGGTTATTTGTAGCATTTAAAAAATATGTTGTTATTTTTATCTTTTTTGTTTTTTGTTTTTTTTTGTTTTGGGGGCATCACTGCCCTCTGGTGGTGGGAGTAGGAGGCCCAGCCTTGCTGCTGGAATTGAACCTCCAACTCAGTGGACCGCAGCCCCGCGCACAACCACTACGCCACCAGGGCTCAGCCCTCGTTATTTTTATCTTAACCCTTCCATTTCCCCAAATGTTTATTAAGTACTATTTTCTTGTCAATGATGAACTTACTTTTGGTTTCAAACTTTGGTAAAAGAGGTGAATTCTTTTGCTGTGATATAATATGAAGAATCTTCAAACAGTTTGCGGTTATAAGGGACTTAAAAGACAATGGGAGGGGCTGAGCCCCGGTGGCGTAGAGGTTGTGCGCGGAACTGTGGCCCACTGGGATGGAGGTTCAATTCCGGCTCCCAGGAGCAAAGGCTGGGCCTCCTATTCCCACCACCTGAGGGCAGTGATGCCTAAAATAAATAAATAAATAACAATTAAACAAAATAAACAAGAGAATGGGAATTTCTGCAAACTTTGAAGTCCCCTGTGTATATAATTTTTTTTTTTTTTACAATCATGATTTAACATTTTAATACAGGAGAAGGGAAAAAGACCCCTTTTCATCCGCACACCTTCTGACAGGCCCCCTTCACTGTAGGTGGTCCCCATACAGGCTTCATAATTACTCTTATTCATAACTTTGGCTAGAATTTATTAGTAAAGTATTCCTGAGCCTGATCCAACTCAGCAACCCTGTAGGACAGGGTAGATTGCCTCTGGGTTTCCGAGACTAATTCTTCATTGGAGTGGAAAGCCTTATCTTTCTGAGTAACTGGTAATGTCGAACTGACTTTTCCATGAGCAGACTGATAGGTAACCCACTAAGGCCACCTGTGTCCCCAGTAGAAGATATAAAAACTATTGTTGTTTTTGTAATAAAGTAAAAGAAGATTTACAGTAGACACTTTCTATAAAATAATGCCTTTACTGTTTTAAAAATTAGGACTTATGAAAAAAAGATCAATATTGCAACCTGCATTTCAAAAAATTTCTTTTGGTGGGGAGCATCACTGCCCTCTGGTGGAAGTAGGAAGTCCAACCTTGCTCCTTGGGAGCTGCTGCTGGCTTTGAACCACCAGCTCTTGGGCCACAGTTGCAACCTGCATTTAAAAAATTACTTTATCGGGCTGAGCCCCAGGGGCGTAAGTGGTTGAGTGCAGGACTGTGGCCCACGGGCTTGGCGGTTCAAATCCAGCGGCGGCTCTCAGGAGCAGCATTGGGTAGCGCCCACGACCACCAGAGGCAGTGATGCCCACAAAAACAAAAACAAAAATTGCTTTATCATATTTTATGTGTTACATACTGTGGCTACTGTTAGGAAATCTTATTAATCCAAGTCTTCATTTTATTGACATTGTTTGTAGTGGGGAGTGACAGGAAAGGAAATGTCCTAAGAACAACATGCATCACTGCTCTCTCTAGGTCAGGACTCCTCAATGAGCCAGGGTTAGACTTATGAAGAGATTCAGGGATCTGCTAGGAAGGTCAGCAGGTGAGCAGGAGGTGAACATGTTACTACTTGCCTTCATTGTTAATGAGCAGCCTTGGTAGCACTGCCCAGTAAGCACTGGCCTACTAACCACAGGTTTGTGTTCCAATCCCACTGTCTTTTCCACGGAAGAAAAATGAGTCTGTTCCACCCTGATGGACAGCTTCCATCAAGATTTACAAACCTTGAAACCCCTATATAGTGAGTCGGAATTGACAACAGTGGGTTTTGGGTTTAACAAGAAGTCCAAGAACATTATTCGCGTGCCTTCACTGGAAGGTAAGGAAAGAAAGAGTAACTCCCCATTTTTGGAAGAGGAGGGAACTTCCCCTTCTAAAGTTACTTCTGTGTCGTATTATTTTTACCCCTGGTGATGGCATTCCTGGTTCTTAGCCTTTCAAGTGTATTTGCTCTTTTGTCCCTAGGGCTTTGCCTATCATGTATGCAGTTGCACTAGATCTTCGAATATTTGCCAATAATGTAAGTTTAACTTCCTATATCATTGAAAAACAGCTATGACTAACTTTTGCTTGATTTCATTATATTGTTCTTTTCAAAACTATAGAAGAACGCGTTGAGAGTGTCGTATAGTTAGTAAAGACAACAAAAATGTGTCATATTGAATCATGTATTCTAAAATATGAGTAAAATTGGTTAGACCTTGCTTCTTGATAGTTTGGCAGCTATGTGGTAATGTAATTTGGCAGTTTTATAATGTAAGTATCTTCTGTGATAGGCTCTAATATAATTAGCCTCCATTTGTGGTGTGTTGTATATCCTGACCTCTGTGTTAGTAAGTAGGATTAGGCTATATTTCTGAGGATTAGGCTGTGCTTGTGTATTATATGATTTGCCAGCTGCATTGTGATTTGCTTTTTAATTAAGGAAGATGGACGAAATTAAGCAATAAATGGGAAGCTGCCCATCAAGGTGGTCAGTATAAGTTTCCCAAGTTCTAGTTTTTGCAGGAAAACTTGAGTGTTATCATTGACAACAAATACTGCCAGTTGTTTGTCTAAAAGTAACCGTCTTGTTTATGTGTTTTGAAGAAAACGGTCTGCTATTATCCCAGCCTAAATAACTGTGTTTATCTTTTAGTTGTTTCTTCCATGAGAAAAGTTGCTAGCTCAGCCTGTAGCTCAAATCAGTTACTCTTGTCTTTTCTCTGAAACAACTCTTAATGTACCATGTGTTGAGAAGCACTGTGAGAGAGAAGACAGAGGTTCTTTCTTTAAGACTACCCTAAAAAGAAAGCGTAGCCAAACCTATTGTTGAGTTTAAAATAAACATTTTTGTTTGAAGCATTATTCATTGATAAATGTTAAGGTAGTAACTGAGTTAAGATTTGTTGTAGCATAATGCCATATGTAATGTAGGTTAAAAATTGGTGAGTAAGCTGACTACCTGGAATTGATTAAAGAGAGATTTTGATATATGGAAGAGTTATAATCCGGATGTTTTGATTTAAAAAAAAATTGTACTGTGAGCTAGTTGATTTCTCCAGAACATTGCTAGCCTTTGTTCTCCGTAGCCATTTTTGCTGCTAGCCGCACTGTGATTTGCTTAAGGAATCAAGAGGAATACATTTTTACATTCTACATTTTTACATTCTAATAGGCGGATCAACAGTTGGTGAAGAAAGGAAAAAGCAAAACCGGGGACATGTTGGAAAAAGCAGCTGAATTATTAATGAGCTGTTTCCGTGTCTGTGCCAGTGACACGTAAGTAAGGATTTCGAAAGCTCTAAGTATTTTCAATATTGTATTGTGTTGCCAAAAGTATTTGCCCCGTCATGCCTTTTGTCTAAGGCACGCTGGTGGTGACGCTTCAGCTGCTGACCCCAAAGTTGGTCTTGTTGCCAGTTTTTGGGAGAAAGAGGAGAGCATCTGTTCCCGAAAGATGTCGTCTTAGAAAACCGAGGGAGCACATTGACTCTGTCCTGTAGGGCGGCGGGGTCAAATGTGACTCAGTGGCAGTCGGTTTGGTTTTTAGTCAGCTCCTTTGTCTATTTTTGCCATGTGTTATGCTTCTACATATATTATAAACCCACAATCATTTTTCTTTTAAATAGTTTAATGTTCAGTAAGTAATCTTTGACCCACACAGTCATCATTTTTAGAGCTCTTCCTTCTAATAGGAGCCTTAGGGGCATAGTGGCGAGCCACAAGGTCAGCAGTTTGAATTCACCAGCTGCTCCGTGAGGAAAAATGTGGCTTTCTACTCCGATAAAGAGTTAGAGTCTCAGAAGCCGAGAGGGGCACATCTGTCCTGCCCTGTGGGTTTACTGTGATTCAGAATTGACTTGACGACAGTGGGTTTGGTCAATTTAAAAATATATTAAAAAAAATTTTTTTTAGAGTTTCCTTCCCGTAGTATCTTGTGACATTTTTTACCCCTAACAGTTTCATTGGTACATACATTACATAGCATACAATTCAATATTCCAGTCATTCAATCATATCAAGAAGAATTGTATAATCATTGCCGCATCTGTTTTAGAACACGCCCCGCCTCCCATGGTTAAAGTTGCCTTTAAAAATGAATTGTGCAATTATCATCCATTCTAGTGCTCCCTCCCCCGTCCCATGTTCATGTTGTTTACTCCCCAAATGCCCTTTCCCTTCCTATCACCCACTCCCACCCCGGCTTTCCCTGTAGACCCCGTATCAGTTATTATCACTGTGTATCTACTCTTCCTGTGCTTCACAAACTGGGACACCCAACAGAAACAATAAAAAACAAAATCAAAGTAAGGTGGTAAGGATAGAGTAATAATAATATAAAGACAAAAATACAAATAATGAATAAGAAAGAAAAGATCTCCTCAGCATTCAAAAGCGAGGGAAGAGAGCTATCTGTGATGGAACAAGTAAGAGATGCCTGTACCCGGAACCAATTCAGGTCAGGTCCATAAGGAGGTCGACTGGCGCAGACCATCATGGTACTTAGTCCATGACATGGTTCGCCGAAGGTTGGGTGGGAATATTCGTAGGAACGTAAAACCTGGCCCATTGTCTCTCTAGGTTCCCTGTGTTCATTGTTTAGCATCCTGGAACCTTAGATTTAAGTGTCTGGCTGTTTTCTATTTATTTTTTGCTTTCACTAACTTAATTGATGTACTTAATTCATTAAAAGAATTTTTTTTTTAGGATCCAATATTTTCTGTTGCATTCAAAGTTGGTGGGGTTTTATTTTTTTAAAGTCATTTTATTAAAAGCACTTACAGCTCTTATAGCTTTCCATATATCAATTGTATTGAGCATATATATATATATTTTTTGTGGGCATCACTGCTCTCCGATGGTGGGAGTAGGAGGCCCAGCCCCACTGCTGGAATTGAACCCCCATCCCAGTGGGCCACAGTCCTGCGCACAACCACTACGCCACCGGGGCTCAGCCCTGTATTGAGCATATTTATACATATATTGCCATCATAATTTTCAGGTATTTTTTATTGAGTCCCTGATATTAGCTCTTCTTTTTTCCCCTTCCCCCCTACCTTTCCATCCTTATTAATCCTTGATCAATTATATATTATTTCATATCTTACACAGTTCGTTGTTTCCCTTCACCCACATTTCTGTTATTCATCCCTTTTGGGGGGTGGGGCTATATATACACTTTGATGGGTTTCCGTTTTCCCTCTTCCCTCTTCCTATCATTCCTACCCTCGTAATATTGCTACTTTCACTACTGTTCCTGAGGGGTTTATCTGTCCGGACTTCATGTGTCCAGAGCTCTTATCTGTACCAATGTCTATTCTCAGTCTAGCCAGATTTGCAGGGTGGAACTGGGTCATGGTAGTGGGGGGAGGAAGCATTCAGGAACTAGAGGAATGATGTGTGTGTTTTGTCAGTGCTAATACTGCACCTTGATTGAATCATTTCTTAATAATCCTTCTGTGGGGGGGCTATCCAATTATCTACAGATAGATTTTGGGTCTTCAGTCCAAACCCCTTAGTTTGCATTGATATAGTTTGTTTGGAATCTTTTGAAAAGTACTTCTTTTTAAATTACCCCTTGTTTAATTCTTCTTTAAAATTTCCATTTTTTTCCCCTCTTGAAGCCCATTTATATAATCACACGCCCATTTGGTTGTGAGTTTTAGAATATTATAAAGCAAGGCTCTCCATTCTAACTTCTCATTTTACCACTCCTTCTCTTCTAGATCAGGAATCAATAGAATTTATATAAAGCACCAGGTATTTTAGGCTGTGTGGGCCATAATACACTTTGTCATTATATGAAAGGAAGTATAGATAAAAGAATGAATGTGGCTGTGTTCTTTTTTTTTTTTTAGTTTTTTTTATTAGGCATCACTGCCCTCTGGTGGTGGGAATAGGAGGCCCAGCCTTTGCTCCTGAGAGCTGGAATTGAACCTCCATCCCAGTGGGCTACAGTCCTGTGCACAACCACTGCGCCACCAGGGCTCAGCCCATGGCTGTGTTCTTAAAAGCATATTGTGTTCAAAGTTTTTAAATACTGAGCTTTGGGTTTATATAGTTTTCATTTTTAATGAAAAAATTATTCTTATGTTAATATTTTTCAATCCATTAAAAACCCCACTAGTGGGCTGAGCCCCGGAGGCGTAGTGGTTGTGCGCGGGACTGCGGCCCACTGGGACGGAGGTTCAATCCAGCAGTGGGGCTGGGCCTCCTACTCCCACCACTGGAGAGAAGTGATGCCAAAAAAAACCAAAAACCCACTAGTTTAGTAGTTGTCCACATGTAGACAGCATGGTAGGTTTGCCTCACGGGCTGCAGTATGGCAACCCTCAACCTACATCATGGTTCATTTAATTCAAGAGCCCATAGTAGCCTCAGACGTGGAGAGCTTGTTAAACCAACCCCAAACATTTCTGATTTCTTCTGTTTGGAGCATAGCTAGTGTGTTGTCAGCTGCTGCTACTACTTAGGAACCATTGTCTGAGAGCTACTGCTCTAACTGACCACAGTTCCAGGGCTGATGGTTGCACTCCAAGTAATTAGAAAGAGATGCCAGAGGGTAAACTGCCCTACAGTTTTATGTCATCAGACTGTCTTGTATCCAAGAAAAAGACTTACTCTTCAGTTATTTGTGAGCCTGTGATGAAAAGGGGTTTGGTACAAAGGGATTAATTTCCCTTTAATTGTGGTGGCGTTCATGTTGAAAGCCCTTGATGATGCAAATGGTTCATACACTCAGCTGCCCACAGAACGGTCAGAGCTGAAAGGTTGCACTCAGAAGCATCTACCATGGGAGAAAGACTTGTTAGTCTGCTGGGAACACCCTGCCACTGAACATCCAGCAGCACATGTCTCCTGGACACACATGGGCTTGTGTGAGTCAGGGGCAGCTAGCAAGTAAGCAACGTGTCAGGAAACCCAAGTAAAGGCTTTAAACGAGGAGTTTCACACATGATTTGTTTTTCCTTATTTCGGATATGCTTGCCTTAGTGAAATTGCTTTATGTCTCTGGCCAGTGTTGCTTAAGAATAATGATCAAAATCCATTCATCTTATTTAGTCCTATGTGAAAGGACACTAGTAAAGGACCATTACAGAGGCTGTTAAAACTGGGGCACATGTCAGAGGTTCAGGATCACCAGCTGCTCTGGGGGAGAAAGATGAGATTTTGATTCCCCTAAAGATTTAGCCTCGGAAAACCCACAAGGGAAGTTCCACCCTGACCGGAGGGTCACTCTAGGGCAACCACTGTTCTGTTTTTTTCCCCCTACTAGATTTGTTTTGCCTGTTCTGGAACTTTGTATGTCTTATGTTTTGTTTTGTGAATCTCTCATAATGTGTATTTTAGCAATTCATTTTGTGTATAATAAGAGTAAAGACATTGGCATACATGTTTTTAAAAGATGTTTATAACAATTAGCTTTTGCATCATAGTTCTGCAAACTAAGCTGTTCTCAGCTGAGTAGGAAACTGGCCCAGAAGGAGAAATCTGTAACCCACATATTTCCTGGGGCCTAGGGTCTCCGCTTGGTTCTTGTTTTAATTTTATCTCTTAGGTAAGACATTCCCTTTTGTCCTTCTGTCTTACTTGACTTGAGCAGTGGAACTTTTTATCAATTTGTTCAGCAGGTTTATTTTGTGACTTATAAAGAAAAATATGATTTCATGTGTAACTTTTAAAAGTTTTTTTCCATAGTCGTGCTGGAATAGAGGATTCTAAGAAGTGGGGGATGCTGTTTCTGGTGAATCAGTTATTTAAAATTTACTTTAAGGTATGCTTCTTTATAATATATTATGACTTTATTCTTTGAATTTACCTTCTCCCTATCTCCCTAGATACCACATTGTTTCCCTTTTTAGCTAGCCTCCCTGCCATTGCGTATAAATGATGTTAATAATTCTAATAGCACTGTTGACTGCCTACTGCGTGTCAGGCACTATTCTCAGTGCTTTCGTGAATCACTGTGTTTATGTCAGTCCAGTGAAGTCAGTGTTAGCTGTGAGGGAAGCTAGGGTGCCAGTTTATTAAGAAACTGGCCCCACATGGGGTAATTGGACATTATATGCAAGCTGTTTCCTTTCAGATCCTTCCACCCTGTGTTGTAATTTTTAGCTGTTTAAAAGTAGATGGGTGGGTTGATGGATAAATATATCATTCTTTGCTATATAAAGTTGACCACATAAGAGCAGCTGCACCACAAGTCAATAGCTGGAATTTGGATCATCTGTTCTGGGAGTTTTAAATTCATGCCACATACTTGATGTGTTCCTGTCTGGGTTGCTGTAATTCATATGTTGGTGGGTGTGCAGACAGTCATACCAGTTCATCCCTGAACAGCAGTCAATGGTTTCGGTTTTCCTGGAGGGGTGACTCTCACAGGCTTCAAAGTGCTCCCTAACAACTTCCAAAGTGAATGTGACAATATACCATGCCATTTTTTGTTTTAGATTTTATTATTGAATTTAGAATTTATTATTGACTTTGATGTATAAAATAAGTTCTATAATTCCCATTATGAGGCATATGCTTAGTAGACATTTGTATTTACCACCTGCCTTTTTAAAATGCCGTATTATTCATTACAGATCAACAAACTCCACTTGTGCAAACCTCTCATTAGAGCAATTGACAGCTCAAATCTCAAAGAAGATTATAGCATTGCACAGAGAGTGACATACAGATACTATGTTGGACGCAAGGCTATGTTTGATAGTGACTTTAAGCAAGGCATGTTACTTATCCTTTTTCTACTATTTTAAATAGGACATGACATTTTGTTCAACTTAAGTGATAGACTCTTACAGAACATAATTGCTATGTTTTATGATTACTAATGGGAATGAGTATATGTTAAGCTATGTTATTGTGTTCTCTTTTTTTTGTACTTTAAAGTTGATTAAATAAATAAAAGTTACCCTTGATGATTATTTTTTAAGCCATACATGCCAGAGCATCATAGTATCATGAAAATCCTTGTGTTTGGGGGTTGTTGTTTTTTTTGGTGTGTGTATGGAGGAATTAAGTGTGTGGTTGATCTTTATTTTTGGGGGGGAGGGACATCATTGCCCTCTGGTGGGAGTAGGAGAACCAGCCTTGCTCCTGGAGAGCGACTGCTGGATTTGAACCGCCAACCCAGTGGGCCAAGTCCTGCGCACAACCACTGTGCCACCGGGGCTAGAACTGGTTTTCATTCTCTCCTTTGATCTCAGGGTACTGTGATGTTTATGAGAATATCTTAAAATTTTAAAATGCTGATAACAATGGCTTACCAGATGCCATCTTAACTTGAATGGCAACTATCAGCAACAGATGCCCTTAGGCAAATCACAATCACAGTGAAAGTGAATTTTTTCAGGGTTTTTTTTGGGGGGAGGGCATCACTGCCCTCAGGTGGTGGGAGTAAGAGGCCCAGCCTTTGCTCCACGGAGCTGGAATTGAGCCTCAATCCCAGTGGGCTACAGTCCTGCGCACAACCACTACACCACTGGGGCTCAGCCCCTTTTTCAGGTTTTTTTTTTCCCCCTTTGTTAAATAGAACTTTCCTGGCAGTTGTTTTTGAACTTTGTGCTATAGATTTTACTTTTGTTTTTGTTTTTTGTTTTTTTTTTGGGGGGGGGGGGCATCACTGCCCTCTGGTGGTCGTGGGAGCTACCCAGTGCTGCTCCTGAGAGACGCCGCTGGATTTGAACTGCCAAGCCCGCGGGCTGCAGTCCCGGGGTCTCAGCCCTTGGATTTTACTTAAGAAGAAAAACTGACCACTGAAATGACACTGGGCTGGCATTTTTTGTGATGATAAAAGGAGCAACCTTTTCCTTTTATATAAAGATGAAATGTGAGAGTAAGGAGCAGCCAGGGAAAATGTGATTATTTACTACCATAGAAAATGTTGAAGAGAATGTTGATGGTCTTTGTATCGCTTTCGACTGAGGCACTGTGCTATGTTTCTTTAGCTGAAGAATATCTGTCATTTGCATTTGAGCGTTGTCACCGCTCAAGTCAGAAGAACAAGAGAATGATTCTGATATATTTGCTTCCAGTGAAAATGCTATTGGTAAGTGATTGTCACTCAGATTTTATAGATCATCTTGCATTAAAGAAGTTAATAAACTTTCAGAAGTGTAGTCGATGATATATTTATTCACCATCTGAACTCTATGTGAACACTTCCCCAAAATAGAGAATGACTCAGCATTGGTATGTGACCTGGCCTATATCCCTCCATGATTCATAGTTATAGTTCTTTTTAGAAAGTCTTTGCCTGTTTTCTTTCCCCTAAAAGCATCAGTTCAAAAGCACAATATAAATGCGATATTATTTTCACATCTTCCTGAACATTCAAAATTCAAAACTAACACTAATAGAAACAGATTAACAAGAAAGGATAACGTTGTTCTAGCCTGTCTGGAGATATTTTAGTCACCAGAATTATTTTTGATATTTAAAAAGAAATGCCAAGTAACTTATGAGTTAATTAAAAAAAAAATTTCTCAAAGTAAGCACTATCTTTCTTCCCATGATTTTTTTTTTGACCATCAAAGCAATACATAAATATGATGGAAAAACATGCAGTAATTCAGAAGAACTTTATAATAAAAAAGCAACCACATTGTTTCTATCCTTCCCCACTTCCGATCTTAGTTCTTAGAGAACTCATTTTAAATTTTATTGCTGATTCCTTTATAAAATATCTCCATATTTCTATGTCTTATATTATCCTACACTTTCTTCAGTCATCACTACCCTCCCTATTATATAAATGATGAGATACGAGACTCAGAGCAGATGAGGTCCAAGTCATATGTCTTGGCTAGAATTGGACATGAACAGGTGTTCTGATTTTTGACCAGGGTGTTTGTTTTGTTTTGTTTTTGACCGTGTATGATGTTTTAATTATTGTTCCGTTACTTAAGACAAATTTCTAGAAAATGCAAATTTGTGTTTTTCCTTAGTACTTCAATATGTATTGAAAAAAACCTCGGTTTAAAATGAATGCATTTTTATTTTGGAAAATTAACTTTTTGTCTTAGGGTCATATGCCAACTATTGAGCTTTTGAAAAAGTATCATCTTATGCAGTTTGCTGAAGTGACCAAAGCTGTAAGGTAAAGTACTATAATTTCATTATTTGGGATTTTAAAAATATATAAAATTTAATAAAACTGTTATGTCTTCCAGAAGAAATCATTGTGTTCTGCTGTTCCTTCTTGCTGGATTTACTGTGTTTTTTAATTATTCTTGCATCTCCTTTCCCTCTCCCAACCTTAGTGAAGGCAATCTCTTACTCCTCAATGAAGCACTGGCAAAACATGAAACCTTTTTTATTCGCTGTGGCATTTTCCTTATTCTTGAAAAACTGAAGATCATCACCTACAGGAATCTTTTTAAGAAAGTGTAAGCAAAGTGTTATTCTTTTTTCACTAATTAACTAATGCTAAATTCATAGTATAAATAGTGGAAAAATGTCACAGTGAGAGGTGGTATACATTCTTCTAAGATAAAAATCATAATCTTTTTGAATTTGGGTTCTATCATCTTCCCTTTCTTTTTTTATCTTTTAACTCTTTTTCTCCTTTAATCATTTTATTGTACAACTCTTATCCATATATACATCCATTATGTCAAGTACATTTGTAAATTTGTTGCCATCATCATTCTCAAAACATTTTCTTTTTTAAAATAGCTTTACTGGGAGCTTGTACAACTCTTAATCACAATCCATACATCCATCCATTCTGTAAAGCATGTTTGTACATTTGTTGCCATCATCATTTTCAAAACATTTTCTTTCTACTTGAGCCCTTGGTATCAGCTCCTCGTTTTTTCCCTTCACTCCCCCACCCTCCCTGCCTCATGAACCCATGATAATTTATAATCTTTATTTTATTTTTGCATATGACAATGACAGACGTCACCATTTACCCACTTTTCTGTTGTCCATCCTCCAGGAAGAGAGTGTTTTTTTGTTTTGTTTTGTTTTGTTTTTTTAGGAAGGGAGTTTTGTGAAGATCATTGTGATCAATTACCCCGTTGTCCCCTTACTTTTCCCTCCCCCTCCTGGTATAACCTTCCCTTTCTTTAATTGTGTGAAATATAATGAAAATTTCAGACCATTGCCTCCTTAGTTACTTTGGTGTTGTGATAGATGACTAAAACACTGTCTACACTTTTGAGAGAGAAAGTGCATTTTATCTTTACAACACAAAATTATATGTGCTAAGAGACTATGGTAGCAAATATTTCTTAATATTGGCCTTAAAAATCAAATACTTCCTGTTTCATCAGAATGTGTAGCACAAATTGTCAATTTCTTTCTTTGTGACCAAGTAAAGCTCCCCCATTACTCTCATTTGTCAGAAAGTTAAGTCCTAATATATAATTGTTTTTTCTCTTACATGTAATGCTGGAGACTGACTCTTCTATAAGTTCTTGTTTCAACAGGCTTTATGTTAAATTTCAAAAAATATCAGACGTTTTGCAATGTATAAAATCTCAAAAATAGAAATAGCCATAGTTTATTGACTCTAAGATACCTCCTATTATAAGATGTATACTGACTTCAGAGTTACAAAAATATGAAGAAATAGGCATCTTAGAGTTAATAAAATAAACTCAGTATTTCTAAAATAAATGTTGTGCTTTCTTTAAATTGAAAAGTCAAAATTATGTTTAATAGCTTTTCTTTTTAGAGTGTGTTTAATAGGTGAGAAAAAAGACTTTCATTCCTTATATTAAAAGGGAGGGGGCAGTGCTCCTTGTGGTTTAATAGATCCACCTTTTCTTGACCTTTGAAGAACTTTATATTAATTAAATAGACTTCTGTTTTCGTTCCTCAGGTATTTGTTACTCAAAACACATCAGTTATCTCTTGATGCTTTTCTGGTTGCCTTGAAATTTATGCAAGTAGAAGATGTAGATATTGACGAAGTTCAGTGTATTTTGGCTAATCTCATATACATGGTATGTGATCTCGCTGCATCAATTTGAATTTTAGGTAGAATTTGAATCTTCATTGTAGTAGGATTAAAGATGTTACTAGTTCTTTTGATATTTTTTAAAAGAATTTTACTCCAGGAAATGCCACAACGGTCAAAGGATTTCATAGAGGGTGGGTGAGTTGATATATTTAAGGGAACTCCAAAAAGCTATCCAAAAATCCTAGTCTGTTTTCATTGCACTATCCTATGAATATTTTGAAACTCCCTTGTGTATTTCCATATTTTTCTCACACTTTATATTAGTAGCCTTTCTGTTGACTTAAATTGCGCTGTGCTGCGAACCGAAAGGTCAGCAGTTCAAAAACCCTGGCTGCTCTGCAGACAAAAGATGAGGCTTTCTGCACCCATCATGATACACAGCCGCAGAAACCCTAAGGGCCGTTTCACCATGTTCTCTTGGGCTTGGACTGGTGCACGCACTGACTGGAGGGCAATCGATGAGTGTTCCTGGGGAAATCCCCTGGGTCATGCAGCGTGAAGAGCCTGGCTGCCATCTGAACGTTTCAACGTGGGAGTCCACGCCGAGCCACCTCAGGCACCCACCCTGGCAGTCTGCTCCTGCCCTAGCCAGCCTGATGGAGCACGCGTCTACTCGGGCACGTGTGGGGGCAGGCACCAGGGGTTGAATCCATTTGGGAGCTACTCTTTTTGTTTGTGTGTTGTTTTGAATTATTGAAAAATGCTTATGGTGTACTTGAAATCCAGAAGTATAAGGCCATTTCTACTTTATTTCCTCCTGCAGGGTCACATTAAAGGCTATATATCACATCAGCACCAGAAGCTAGTTGTCAGCAAGCAAAACCCATTCCCTCCACTGTCGACAGTGTGTTGAATACAGAGCGTGACGAGGGAAAAGCAACTTGTTGCCCTTGTCTTCCGTCGCATTGAAGTCAGTACTGATAGGGTCATGTTATTCATGGGAGCCGAGAAACTCCTGAAGACCCCTTTCAGGGATGGCAAGACCGAGTTTGCCAACATACGCTCATGGATGACTGGGCGTGTTCTTTTATCATTTGTGGCTGATGTTAGCTTCACAGAGATACAGCATTCCTTTTTCGGACAAGGAAAACCCCTTGTGGGGCTTGGAAGTGTTCTCAGGACCCTGCAAAAGAGGCTTTGTATGAAGGCAGCTGCCCAGTTTACTTTTTTTTTTATAAATATTGTTCATTAAAGTTATCTTTGTAATTTTTTTGTAACTTTCTATAAAAACATTCTGAATTTATATAAATACCATATATTTTTTAGTTGTCTCTTGCAAGATACATCTATTTTTAAGTATTAAAATGACTTCTCTTTAAAAGTTGAATTCAAATGTATTTAAAATTTCCAGATTTCATAGCCTGTCCTTTTCATCTTTGTCTTCTGTTTAAGAAAAAGTTAGGAAAGAAGAAAACTTCATAATAAAACATTTAAGCTCATCTTTGCAAAGTTATCGCATTTGAAAGCTGCTTACCTGCTTTAGGCATAGGAACCATTGTAGAAGTGAGTTCTCTTTTATTCGATAGTTAACTTATCTGGAAACATTCATTTAAGTATATGGCCCCTCTGTATTAGCTGTATTAACAAACCACTTCAAGACTTCCTGGTGTAAAGTAGTCCGTTCATTATTTTGCTGATGTGACATGAAGCAGACAAATTGTCCTTAGCTCTGAAGACTGCTGAGGGCTAGCTGCTTTATCAGTAAATCTGCCTTACAATCAGGCTGAGCAAACACAGAGCTCATCTCTAAGCCTAAAGCATAGGAGGGGTACCCTCCAAAATAGCAGAAAAATCTGCTGGGTGGAACTTGTGTAGTACACATTTTTCCTGCCAGGTAGCATCGAGGAACTCACTGAGTTAGTGCATGCAGTGGTGTTTCCTGGGAAGATGCTTTCTGGTCAGTGAATTTTTTTCATGAAAGCAGTTTTGCTCAAACCTCGTTTTTTATGATGGCAAATTTAAGAGAACAGCATGTAGCTGTGAAAATTTGTTTCCTGCTTGAGAAAAATGCTGCAGAAACTGTTGCGATGTTGAACAGCTTTCAAGAACCAGTACTATGGGTAAAATTCAAGTGTACAAGTGGTTGTCTCATTTCAAAAAAAGGTGAAACGTCAATTGATGACAAACCTCGTTCTGTCCATCAACTTCCTGAATGGACAAAAATGTCAAGTGGTAGCACATTTGGAGTTTGTTTTATCAGATCAGACTCTTAATTAAACTTTTTTTGTAGAGGTTCTGAAAGGATTGCAATGCAGTGTGGGATTAAAAAGGCCTGATTTGTGGCAGTTGGGAACTGGTTTTGCACCTATTAAAATGTCCCTGCTCACGCAGCCATCTCAGTGCGCATGTTTTTGGCAAAAACAGCATGTCTCTCTCGCCCCATGCACATTACTCACTTGACCTCGCTCCAAGTGATGTCCTTTTGTTTCCTCAAATGAAGAGGGACCTGGAAGGACAGCAAATTGCTGACGTAGAAGAGGTAAAAAAAATGAAGATGCTATCATCTATCCAAACAGACGAGTTTCAAAAATGTTCCCAAGGATGGATTCACAGATTTGATATATCTATTATGTGTAATGGAGAGTACTCTGAAGGAGATGAAGTTTCTTTGTTAAAAAAAAATGGATGACCTTAGCTTTTTTTTTTAGGGGGGTGGGTATTCCCTTGTAGAATGGCATGATGTATGTAGATTTCATGCCAGTGTACTTTTATTAGCCTCAAAAACTACTATTTTTCCACTTAGCAACAAGTTACCCTGAGAACTGAATTCTATAAATTGAAACTGTAGTCACTATAAATAAACAGCCACAGATGACTTCATATTACCCATAGGGTGTACTGTGGTACAGTATGCTTTCTATACTAGAATCATCTCCACTGACCCACTGTTCTCGTGTAACCTTACATTTCTCTATGACTTCATGGAAGATCTTCAACATCTAGTTAAAGTTTGGTTTTCATTGCAATTTGAGTATTTGCATTTCTATAAGTATACCTGAATTTCATACATGTGGGTTTAAAGCTATAGAAAGCAGAGGTCTGTCAATGTTTTCAGGCAATTTATTGAATAGTAAATAGATACAGATAATCAAAGATTGATAACTTAAGGTCATACATGATTATATGTAGGAACATGTGCTCTTCTGTCTATACACTGTCAAGGCCTACGCACAGTAGCCTAGTTCAAGTGCAGGAGCACAAAGGCATTATCATTGGGTTTCTTTGGCATGGGCATCAAATGACCAATCTCTGCTGAAGTATAAAATATTTTGACCCCCTTTAAACTCACCAACACCAAGCTAGTTCCCTTACTTAGATTTTTCTGGATTGTTTATTTCAAATGGTTTCTAGCCAATTTATTAACTTCATCTGTCAATAGAGTGATTCTTTATTTTAAATCTCTCAGCTGGGATTTTATCCCCCTGTCTGCCCTGTAATGGCCCTTGTCTCACAAAGCCAGTTATTGTAATGAAATTATTCATTTGCTTTTCTTTTATGTAAGTAGTTTCAAATAGGGTATCTACTCTGGGTTAGTAAATTCAAATTTGGCATGCAAATTAATACCATAAGCCAAATTGCTGATATTTCTGCAGCATCACTTACATAAATATTATAAAAATATAATTAGCGGGCTGAGCCCCGGTGGCGTAGTGGTTGTGCGCGGGACTGTGGCCCACTGGGACGGAGGTTCAATTCCAGGAGTGGGGCTGGGCCTCCTACTCCCGCCACCGGAGAGCAGTGGTGCCCCAAAAACAAAAACAAAAACAAAAATATATATATATATAATTAGCATGCAGGTTAGCATATTCCTTGGGTGGAACACATGGTTAGCATGCTTGGTTACTAATGGTGGAGATTTGGGTCCACCTTGAGACACCCCAGAAGAAAAGCATAATGTGCTTCCAAGTCATTGAAAACTCAAAACAAAACAAAAAAAAACTCACTGCCGTTGAGTTGACCAACTTAGTGGCTCTGTAGTACAGGGTAGAACTTTCCCTGTGAATTCCTAAGGCTAACTCTTCATAGGAGGAGAAAGCCTAGTCTTTGTCTCCAGGAGCAACTAAGTTTCAAACTGTGGACCTGGAAGTTGGCAGCCGAGGTGTAACAGTTCAGGCTGATAAATCCACATGGGCGGTTCTATATCCTACAGGGTTGAGTTGACTCAATAGCAGTGTCTTTGATTTTTTGGTTTGGTTTGGTTTGTTTGCTTTTTTGGGGGGGGGGGCATCACTGCCCTCTGGTGGGAGTAGGAGGCCAGTAGGAGCTCCTGGAGAGCTGCTGCTGCTGGATTTGAATTGCCAACCCAGTGGGCCGCAGTCCCGCGCACAACCACTACACCACCGGGGCTCAGCCTGTGACTTTGGTTTTTGACAGTTAAATAATATAAATTTCAAGATGATGTTAAAATCCACCATAACAACCTACTGTTGACAAGTGCTGTTCGGTGCTGGACTGACAGTTGAAAAATCAGAAATTCCAATCATCAGCGCCTGCTTCAGAGAAGGATGCAGCAGTATGCTTCTGTAGAGATTTACAGCCTCAAAAATCCGTGGAACAGTTCTTTGCCCTACAGGGTCTCTCTGAGTTAAATTGACCTGACGTCAGTGAATTAGATTAGCATTGCCGGTTCTTTCAGAGAGAGAGAGAGAGAGAGATGACCTTGTCAGCGGATTGCCCCCTCCCACAAATTTAATTCAAAAAACTAAGATGCTTAGCATGTTTAAGAGTTATAAAACTAAAAATCTGAGTGGTTGAAATTACTGATTTAACAAGCAAAAGAATTTTTAAGTCAGCCTCAATGCTTAATCCCTTAAAAATAGAACCCTCTCCACTCTTCCATAATTGCAGTAAGAGAACCCCCCAGCCCCCAGCCTCCGCCTTCTTCTTCTTGATCTTTTCATTTTCAGCAAAAATGAGACAGACACACTGAGATTCTTTTTAAATCATTTTATTGGGGGCTCATACAACTCCCATCACAATCCATACATCCATCCACTCTATGCAAAGCACATACGTACACTTGTTACCATCATCATTCTTAAAACATTTTCTTTCCACTTAAGCCCTGGTATCAGCTCCTCATATTTCCCCTCCCTCCCCGCTCCCTCCTTTCCCATGAACTCTTGATAATTTATAAGTTATTTTGTTATATCCCATACTGTCCATTGTCTCCACTCCCCTGTTGTCCATGTCCCTGAGGGGAAGCCATATGTCGATCCTTATAATCAGTTCCCTCTTTCCACCCCACCTCTCCTCCACCCTCCCAGTATCACCACTCTCACCAATGGTCCTGAAGGGGTCATCTGTCCTGGATTCCCCCATGTTTCAGGTTCCTCTCTACCAGTGTACATCCTCTGGTCTAGCCGGACTTGTAACTAGAATTGGGATCATGATGGTGGGGTGGGTGGGGGGAAGCATTGAAGAACTAGAGGAAAGTTGTATATTGTTGCTACACTGCACCCTGACTGGCTTGTCTCTTCCCTGTGACCCCTCTGCAAGGGGATGTTGCTCAGATGGGCCCCAGGACCCCAATCTACACTCCCCATCCCACCCCCTCCCCTACCCCCATTTACAATGATACAATTCCAAGTTCTCCAATGCCTGACACCTGGTCCCCTTGTAGCAGACTGGTGTGCTTCCTCCATGTGGGTCTTGCA
>PVJH01031556.1:0-23627 GCA_004026705.1 Nesogale talazaci
CAACAAGCTGCATAAGGGAAAAAAAAGTAAAAAAAAGTTAAAGATGGCCTTCTGATCCAGGTTAAGGGAGAAGGCTGGGTCAGATGAGAGCGCTCAGATCTTGGGGAAATCAGAGCTTCCCTGGGACTCAGTTTCTTCTATTTCAGACGTTCCCAACTTAATTGGCTTACCACTGGCCCCCTCTCAGAAACAAATTACCCAGCGCAACCCTCTAGCCCCCAGCAATGAAAAACTTTTGTACTATGGCCCATAATCCAGAATTAAAGGTATTTGCTTTTGCAGGTCCCTTGGATCTCCCAGCACCGACCCCTCAAGCCCCTGAAGAGGATGATAACACCCATGTTAGGAAACGCTGACCTATAGAATAAGACATTTGGAAATTCTTAATCTGAGCCAAAAATAGGTGTAAAAATTTTATATAATGGACTAATTCGAATCCTGTGCTTTTTATTTATCATCCTATATAAATCCTTTGCCATCCTATGCACTTAATTAAAATGTGAACACAGCACAGTGAGAGGGAGTCTGTGGCCCCAAGAGTTTAAGGAACCTGGTACAATCTTTAAGGTCACTTCCAATTTTAAAATCCCTGGTATCCCTGTTTTGATCAAAGTTCGCTTTATAACCCTCTGACTTTACAAAAGGCCTCCATTGGCACATTTTCACAAACAGAATGAAAGCCCAAGAGGATTGTAGCTTTTAAAGAGGCAGTATGCACCCCACGTCTTCCCAAGAGTGGTGAACTGTCTGTGAACACGCGAGCTTAGTCTTTGGATGCTATTGGGTATGATTTGGGGTCCACTGGGTCTAGAGATGCTCAGATTTTTTCCCTCCTTTTAAACCAAACCCTACATCAAACCCACTGCCATTGCATGGATTCTGACTCCTGGCCAGCCCACAGAGTGATTCCAAGGCTTTGTAAATCTTTACCGAGGGGACAGGGTCATGGCTTTCCCGTAGATTGGTTGGTGGTTTTGAAATGCCAACCATATGGTTTGCAGCCCACCCTCGATGGCACCACCAGGGGCTCCCTTTTCTCATATAAATCAATGGCGATTGCTTCACTGTACCCATTTCCGTTTTCAAAAGGTGTCCCGGGCTTGCTCTATTTTGGGACAGTGAGGGAAAACTGCATAAGACTCTCAGTATTCAATACAGGAACAGAAAAACACTGCTGCAGGCTGAGGACAAACAGGGATGGAGAAGCAGGGACAGCACAACACGAAAATAAAATCTATATACATACACATAGGGAGTACAAATCTGAATATGATCTCTTCAATTAAAGCTTTAAGTAGCAGAGAACACAAGATCACTTAATATGGGAGGAAGACCATCCTACCAGTACATGGCATGCACATTATAGAGTTGATTTGGGTTCTTTTTAGCCAACTGTGCTCTCCTCCCAAAGCGTTTTGTAATAATACTATGCTAATGAATAATGATGTGACACCTGTATTGTTTCCCTAAAAGTATGCTTTTTAAAGAAAATACAAAGAGAACTGTAATGTTTGTCATCAAATAAAGGAGGTAAGACAATAAATTCTTCTTGATAATGTCCAGACATCAAATCACCTGGGAAAGAAGCTAATTGTGTATGTGTGAGATACATTTAAGTATCTGTGTGTATCTTCAACACTCATACACACATTTAAAGATTTGTCAGAAGCAACCGATTCTTTAAAAAACATCTATACATGGAATAAAACTGCATCCTAACCTGCTTACCATTCTAGGTACTGACTTGCAGAGATGTCTTACCGTAATAATAATACTCTGATAATGAATATACCCTACTTAATCTGAATTTGTAAGGTCACTGCTAACATCCAGAATGAAATTATATGTAGCCACTACATTTAACAGAACATTTTAAAGCTAGATTTCAAAAACCTTTTTGGCAATCACCCTAAGGCACGAATTCTAAAACAGGCACATCACCAACAGCGTGAATGAGAATGAGCAGTCATTGCTTGAGGCGTTCCCACTACATAAGCTGATCAGATTCAAATATCAATATGGGTCTGCCCAATCAATTAAAGTCTCGCTTTTCAAAACGACATCCCATGGTGGTGTGATGAAGCATTGAAAGATTTGCCACTGGTGGTGATTCATAGTGACCCTCCAGGACAGAGTAGAACTATCCACGGGGCCCCCTTCAGGATGATGGTCCTTAAGCATACACCTGGGAGCAGAGTGCGCAACACTGGAGCGGGGCACTGCGAGGTCGGCAGCTGGACCCCACCAGGTTCTCTGCAGGAGAAAGGTGAGGATCCTCCTCCCATGGAGATGTTACAGTTGTCCAAACCTCAACGAATGGTTGTACTCTCTCCTCTATAAGGGACGGGATATGTTGGAATCAACTTGATGGCAGGAAGTTGGGTTTCTTCTTGGAATCTTTAGGGGAAGGAACCCTGGTGGTGCCGTGGAGTAGGCATTTGAACGTTAACTGCAAGGTTAGCCGTTCAAAGTCACCTGCTGCTCATTGGAAGACAGATGAGGCTACCTGCTTGCATAGGAATGCACAGTCTCAAACTCAAAAACCAAGCCCACTGTCAATACCAACCCTAAAAGGGAGGGTAGAACTTTCTGCAACTGTAACATTTGACAGGAATAGAAAGCCACCTCTTTGTCCTGTCAAGCAGTGGGCGGTTTCAAACTGCTGACTTTGCAGTCAGCAGCACAAACACTGTGACCAGGAATCCTTGCAGGCTAGGAACCCCCATACAGGGTCTCTCACAGCAAGAGTGGACTTGATGGCGTGGATGAGTGGCTGGTGAGTTCCTGTTGGGCTGTTAACTGAAAGGTTAACAGTTCATATCCACCTGTTGCTCTGGCAGAAAGACCAGGCTGTCTCCACAGATTTACAGCCTCGGAATCCCTAACAGGGTCACTATGCATTAAAATTGACCCGTGGGCAGTGGGGATGCTTAAAAACAAAGTCATAGACATGGAAAAAAATAATTCACAAATTATCCAGGATTCACAAGGGAGGGTGAGGAGGGGGTATAAATGAGCTGATACCAAGGGCTCGAGTAGAAAGAAAATGTTCTGAAAATGATGATGGCAACATATATATAAATGTGCTTGACCCAAGAGTTGTGATAAGAGCTACACGAGCCCCCAGTGAAAGGATTAAAAAGTAAATAAAAACAAAGTCACCTTCTAGCAAGAGATTCACTGCAACCACACACACACACACCCCATACACACCAAATCTCCCAGTAATTTATTTCAGAAAAGCCAAGTGAACATTACACCTACTCATCGGAAGAATGCATCTTTACTTTTAGCCAAGCCAATGACACGACATGCCCAAAGAACTGGAGAGAGAGGGTGTGTGTGGGGGGAGGGGCAGAATCAATTTGCCCCTTCTACAGAACAAATCATAGTAAAGTTCAAGAAACAAAAATATTGCCAGAAGCAAGATATTTCAAAAGCATTCATCAACAGGTCACCATATTTATAAAACAAGCCCTATCTTAAGTCCAGGGAGCCCTGGTGGCGTAGCAGTTAGGTGCTGGGCTGCCAATGTGAGGTCTGCAGTTCGAAACCACGTGCCACTCCAGCGAGAAAGATGCAGCTTTTTACTTTGGTAACGAAGTTACAGTTGCGCAAGCCCTCAGAGGCTATTTAGCCTGCCTTAGAGGGTGGCCAGGAGTCAGACGTGATTCCAGGGCGGTTTAGTTTTGCATCTAAGCTCCCCCCATGTGGTCCTGAACGAACACAGAATATAGGGGTTCAGTCAAAATATGACGTGTGCAACTTAAAAGCTCTTAAACAATTTGAAGTTCTTACCAGTTTTTTTTTAATTTAAGAATCCTAGATAAAGTTTATTCCAGATTACACCATAAACATTTTTCAAAAAAAGGTATGAACCACGACTCACCTCCATTGCCTTAGCAGCCGTCCCCTGGTCATAATGTCGCATGAGATTGGGGAAAAACGTCAGATTGTAGGGCATTCTCATACACTTGGGAATGGTGATGGGCTCGCAGGAGAAGGAGCTGTGTCCACTGACGAGGGCTATGAGAGTGGGTGTCCACAAAAATGTGAACAGTTCCATGGTCTTCTGGTTTCGGATTTCACCAAAGGGCTTGGATAAGTCACTCGTCCCATCCATTCAGAAGCCTGCCATCCGACCACACAGCACCTTCAGATGCCTGATTTCATTGTCGCCACACACAAGGGAGCGGTCATCGCCAAAATGAGCCCGGGGTCATTCATGCTGAAAACAACAAACACATCAAGAGGTATTGGTAACATTCGTCAGAGTTGGGATTTTTATCCGAGGTCACGAATGCTGGGGAAAGGATGGAAAATTCCATCCCACTGCGGGACTCCCGCACCTGCTTCGGTCTAAAACATCCTATTTGGCTCTTTTACGCCGTGTTACGGTTCACGGTCCACCAAGAGGGCATCTGACCAGGGACATGGGCAGGGGGAAAAACGGAAAGGGAGGAACGGAATCAGACACCCCCAAAGCCCCTCCTGGAAATCACAAGTGAGGCCCGGGGAAATGCTTAAACCCCGAGGAATTCCTAGACTTCGGCGCACTAACTTTTGGTGGCAGTCTTGTGCGAATAGACTTTTCCTGTTTCCACCATGACAATCAGGGGAGCCTTCTAGGATTCCTCCTGCCGGGGTGCGGAATGGTCGTTTTCCTGCGCTCCAGTGCAGATTTCCTGTCGAAGGGAAAATGAAGAAATATATCCTGGGAGGGTGACAGGAAGGCCCCGGGGTCGCCCCCCAGACACACACCTGCACCCTGACTTCCAGCCCCCCTCCTGGGCACCTGCCCCAGGCCCAAGGCTGCGTGCGTCCGGGCTGCACATCGCCTCTCGGGAGCTGACTCCAACTTTCGAGAAATCTTGGGGCGTCCAGAGTGTCCTCCCGGGCACCTGTGGCTCCCAGGGCGCGCCCCACCCCTGCAGCCCGGGCTGGCCGACACCCCCCAGACCTGGCCGTGGCCCCGGGTCACCCTGCGCCCGGCCCGGCCCGCCCCAGGCCCGCCCTCCCGTGCGCCCGGAAGGGGTCGGAGGAAGCTCACCTCGGAAGGCGGCGCGCGAGCCGCGGGCCGGGCGAGCTCGGGGTCCCCGTCCGGGCCCCTGTCCCGCCGTGGCCTCCGACGGCTCTGGGGAGTGTCCGGACCCCGGCGGCCGCCCGGGAGCTACGCGGGGCGCGAGAGCTGAGCGATCCCGCGAGACTGCGCCGCCGGTCGGCCGGGCAAGTCCGGGCTGGCGGCGGCGGCGGGCGGGTCGGGCTCGCCCAGGCCCCGCCCGCGGGCGCCCCGGGCCCAGGTGAACGGTGCGGCGGCGCCGGCCCCCGCCCTGCGCTAATTACAGCTCCGCGAGCACCCGGCGGAACCCTCGCTCCATCTGGGGCCCCGGGCGCTGGGCCTGGTGACCATGAGAGGAGTTCTTGGGGCTCTTCCTTTCCAAGCGCCCCGCGAGCCCCCGTGGCGCAATGGGCTCCGCGTGGGGCCGTCGGTTCGAAGCCAACCTCCAGCCGCTCCCGGAGCGCACATCGGGCCTTTCTGCTCCGGGAAAGGTTCGCCGCCTCCGAAACCCACTCGGCCAGTTCTGCCTTGTCCTGAAGGGACCTTAAGGGACGCTGTGAGTCAGAATGGGCTCCATGGCCGTGAAACCCTAATAAACCAAACTCCCTGCCTGCTGGTTGATGCCGACTCTTTGACCCTACACCGGGCAGGGTAGAACTGCCCTACCTGGTGTTTTTGAACTTCAGACCTTGAGGGTTTCAGGCCAACGAGGAACCGCTACCCCACTGTTGACAGTGAAGTGAGGTCTAAAAGATCCTACTTCATTGGGGGTGGGATGGGGCGGGGCAGTGGTTAGTCTGGGTAGACTAGAGAAACAAATTCATAAGCACGCATATGTATATAAGACTTTTATGTAAAGGGTAATTGTACATTAAGAAAACATCCCAACCCTGTCCACTCCACGGCCATAAGTCTGATATTAACCCATATGTCCGATAATAATCTATGACTGATGAAACACATGCAACGATGCCAAATGCAGGGTGAGCACAAGCCAGTGGGTAGAAGGTCTTTGGATCCTGTGATGTTGTAAAGTACCTCAGTGCTGGCAGGAGTCTCCTTGTGGCTTCCCTGGGTCCGTCAGGGTCCGTCCATGTGGCTTTTCCTCAGGGTTGTCTTGCAGGAAGTCAGTCTTGTCCGTCGTGTCTCTCAGACAGCGAGCTTTGTCAGTAGAAAATCACCTCGGACGTGAACTGAGAGAGAGAATGAAATAACTATATAGAGAAAAATCAATACAGTTCTCTTCCACCTCCCAGAAGGAATGATCACATTTCCCAGAATTCTCAGGAGAAGGCCATGTCCACACAGGGCTATCTCCAGAATGACAGGCTAGCTCGTAATCCTCAAATTGACCCCAGATTAGGTGACTGCCATCGGGGAGGTCAGGATCCCAAACCTCAAAGCAAAACTCACCTCCGTCCAGTTGATTTCTATGCACAGTCACCCTATAGGACGGAGAAGAACTGCTCTGGTGGATTTCCAAGACGGCACAGTTTGACCGTAGTCGAAACCTCACTTCTCTACTAGAGTGGCAGTTACACAATTTCTTGTCAATTTGAATGAAGGGGGTGGAGACTAGCCTGTCAATCAGGTCATCGGCAATGAGGCCTCTGGGTGGGCATGGCCTTCCTTAGAGGATTTTGGGAACCCTGGAGGTGGGACACACACTCTCTCTGCTACACATTCCTGTTGACAAACCCCATGAAGACACACTGATGGAGCCAGAGGCCTGGAGCTGGAGGAGGCCGTGAATACCGGTGCCAGTGTTGAGATAATGGCACTGGCACTGGATCCACCAGACCTTCTATCCACTGGTCTGGGTCTTCCTGCATTTGGCATCATTGCATGTGCTGAGTGAATCAAAAGAGGAATGTGTAGACTAGTATCTGATACAGGGGCTAACATTGGACTTGTGCACTTGATCTAGACTGGGTTGGGATGCTTTCTCAATATACAGCTGCTCTTTTATATAAAGCTCTTTCTTATACACATATGTGTATCAATGAATTTTTTTTCTCTAGTCCAACGGTTCTCCACCTGTGGGTCACCTGATTCGTAACAGTAGCAAAATGACAGTGATAAAGAATCAATGAAAATAATGTTATGGGGCTGAGCCCCAGTGGCGTAGTGGTTGTGCGCGGGACTGCGGCCCACTGGGACGGAGGTTCAATTCCAGCAGTGGGGCTGGGCCTCCTACTCCCACCACCGGAGAGCAGTGATGCCCCCCAAAACAAACAAACAAACAAACAAACAAACAAAAAATAATGTTATGGTTGGAGGGTCACCATAACAAGAGGAACTGTATGAAAGGGTTGAGGCATTAGGAAGGTTGAGAACCACTGCTCTGGTCGACCTGGACTGGCACACCTGCCATGGAGCAGCAGCTGATATCAAACCACTGACCTCCCTGCTAGCAGCCCAGCATGTAATGTGCTATGTTATTGCTGGGCTTTCTTCTAGAAGCTGAGAGTACTTAAACAGGGTGGATTTGCCTAAAAGTAACCAGACTTGGAAAGTAGAAGTAGTCCTACTTTCCTGGATCACCCTCTTTTAAGTCCTTTCATTAACTTGGGGGATCCAAATCCAGGTGACACAGTGAGATTTGCGTTGGACTGTTCCCCCAAAGGTAGATGGTTCAAACCTACCAGATACTCCATGGGAGAAAGATGTGACAGCCAGCTTCCAAAAAGAATACAGCCTTGGAAACCCTATGGGTTGCTAGACATCAATTTGGTTTGGGGTTTGACCGCTAACTTGAATCACTGGTGGCAGTGACATTTCAGTCCTGACAATTCCTACAGCTTTGTTTGTATATAGAAAACTGTAATAGAAAGATGGACTACTTAAAAAACCTCATTTTTAATACTAATACTAATGAGCATAACTCAGATAAAATCCTCTTATTCTGTGGGTTTTCTTTTTAAAATAATTTTGTTGAGGGCTTGCACAACCCTTATCAAATCCATCCATTCACTCATTGTGTCAAGCATATTTGTACATTTGTTGCCATCATCATTCTCAAAACATTTTCTTTCCCCTTGAGCCCTTGGTATCCGCTCCTCATTTTTCCCCTCCCTCCCCCCACTCCATTCTTGGGTGGTCTTTTCTTCTTCACATTTTAAATCATATTTTCTAACACCCAAAGTTTCTTCACAAAATAATTATATTGTTATGTAAAACAATTCTTTTCCAAAACAAAAATAATCATGAGAAGGGTATACTGTTAGATATTTTTGTAAATCATTTTAATAGAAGATATAGGAGTTTGCATACTGTTTCTGCATTTAATTTGTTGCATGCTACCCCACTCCAGCCGCCACTTTTCTTAAACTTTATTATTTTCAAATGAACACATTGTTCTGCATGTATTTATATGTACAGTTCTGTGAATTGGAATATATGTAAAGATTTTTGTAACCACCACTATAATGAACATATTGGAGACTCTCATCAACCCATTTCATAAATACCAAAAAGTATGCATTCTCTTAATATTTTATTTGATGAGATTTGCTAATATGCACGATCCTGCTAATCAAGGTGGTTAGGCTCCAAAGACCAGGTAGCTATGGGAAAGTGGAGGAGAAACCATATGATCATGAAATGGAAGATAACTACCTCATGAGTTAACTGCCATATGTATAGATATAGTTACGTAAACGCCAAACCACTGAGCATATTGGGCCAGTTAAATGACATATAGCCATCCCTGTCACAGTCAGTGTTGTTTTTGCCTCAAACCTCAGTAATCATTACTGCGAGGTATACAGTATGATGTATGCACAAAGCAGTCAGGTAGGCTTTTATCTATTGTCGCAAATGCAAAATGCTGGATAATGAGAACGTTGGTAGCTGCAGAATAGGCTTATCTTTGTTTATATTTTAGAATAGGTATATATTTGTTGAGGATTTGGGGTCTTTGTTCAATAGGGACCTTGACCTCATTGTTGCCTTTGTACTTTCTTTCCCTGGGTTGGATGTCAAGGCAATGCTGTCCAAATGAAATGTGTCAGCAAGTGTTTCCTTATCATCTATTTTCTGGAAGGGACTGGTGTTAGTTATTTCTTGTTTGCACCAAGAGGTTTTCATTCTGTTGTTCTACACAGGGCTTCTAACAGTTTGTGGGGAAATGGAATTTAAAGACGAAAATAAAATAAATTTCCTTTCCATTATCTTTAAGTTATGCTTTCCACTATATTTTTGAGTCTGTGTACATGTGTGTTTTATTTTTTGTTACTTGTGCACATTTAAGAGAGGAATCCAGTGCTTATACCTTTGTTTTCTTCTTAGGAATTTTTAGTTCTTATATTTTGAACTTTCATTCATTTTGTGCTCATTTTTGTATCATGGTAAATCTTTTAGGGTCACCTTTCCTTTTCTGCATGTGGTTATCTAATTTGTGTAGTGCCATTTGTTGAAAAGACCGTTTTCTCCAAATCGAATGGTCTTGGTACCCTTGTCACAAATGGACCATCAATGTATGTGTTTATTTCTGACTTCTCAATTCCACTGGTCTGGATGTATATCAGTGCTCATTAACACGACAGACTAGAAATCAGGCAACCTATTGCACTGGGCAAATGTGTTGCACACGATCTCTTTAAAGTGTTCAAGAGCAAAGATGTCACTTGAGAACCAAGATGTACTTGAATCAAGCCATGGTCTTTTTCAGTTGCTTCATGTACATATGAAAGCTAGACAATGCATAAGAAAGACTGAAGATGAATCGATGCCTTTGAATTATGGTGTTGATGAAAAATATTAAACATATCATTTAAAATATTTAACAGGCTTCCAGAAGAATAATCAAATATGTCTTTGAAGAAGTATTCCCAGGATGCTCCTCAAAAGCACAGATGGCGAAGTTCAACTCCATCTTATGTATGGTTTCAGGAGAGACCAGTCCCTGGAGAAGGACATCCTACTTGATAGTGAGTCAGTGAAGAAGAAGAAGAAGAAGAAGGGGGAGGAGGAGGAGGAGATCTCAATAAGCTAGATTGACACATTGGCTACAATAAGAGGATCACAGGAAGCAAAGATTGTGAGGATGGTGCAGGACCAGGGAGTTTCACTCTGGCATAAATAGGGTTGTAACAAGTTGAAAACCACTCAATGACACTTAACAACAATAGCACAAACACAACACAGAGTTGGCCTTTGTTTAAAAATTGACTCATAGGATGAAGTGCATCATGATGGCTCCATGCTCTAAAATCTAATTGCTACAGAGCTGATAGCCTAGCAATTATCTTTTTAGTATGCCATCGGTGTATCCATTACAGCTGGTCAGAAATGATACACCTTCTAATTACTACCTCCAGTATTAATGAAAGTATAAATGTTCAGTGCAGTGGCTACCTAACACTGCAGGAAAAAATCACACCTTCAAGTGGCAATTTGATGTTGAAGATACTTTTGGAGTTCTGGTTGTGCCATTTGTCAATAAACTGAGGATGCGAAACAGCAACAGTGTCAGCCATACCAATGCGCTGAGTTACCTTTGGTGACTGAGTGTATCCTGCATGGCTTGTTTTCTGTGGTGTTCATACCGGCCGTCTAGTCATCTTCACTACTTTATGCCATGTCATATTCCCCCCTACATTACCACATTAAACCAAACGCTAGAAATAGTATTTCTCCCTAAAATTTTTAATATCTATAAAAGATGTTTCTTGCCTGAAATTTAATGATTCAGCTAATAAATGAATTCATTTTCTTTAACATGCAAAGCCAGCTCTATACTTTATTGTGCATCATGGGCTGCAAATGAGTCTATGTGATTTTTTAAGTTGCCATAACAAGAGATGGGATATGCATGCTTTAGAGGGATAAGTGAAAGAACACATGGAATCAAAAGTTGAGAGAAAGTGGAGCTGGAAAATATTATTTTTAAAGTCTGTTAGTCCAGGTAGACTAGAGAAACAAATCCATAGAAACTCTTATGTGTATAAGAAAGAGCTTTATGTACAAGAGCAACTGTACATCAAGAAAATATCCCAGCCTGGTCCAGTTCAAGGTCATAAGTTTGATATTACCCATATGTCCGATACCAATCCATAAGTCCTCTTTAGACTCACATAGAACGTGCAATGACACCAGGACAATCACAAGCCAGTGGGTGCAGAGTCTTGTGTATCCAGTGGCATTGTAAGCATCTCAGTGCTGGCCAGGACCTCTCTGTGGCTTCTCAAGCATCTCAGTACTGGCAAGTCTTTACATGGCTTTCCTGGCTTCAGAGGTCTGAAGCTGCCTGACCATCAGCCACAAGGACCATCAGGTCTCACACTGCCCGACCATCAGCCACAAGTCCACGTGGCTTCTCCTCCTGGATGTCTCACAGAGTGTCATCCTTGTGTCTTGTCAGTAGAGCATCTCCAAGGGACTGAGTAGTGAGTCTCTCACTGCCAAGGAGAAATATGACCAGGTTTCCCAGAATTCTCAGGAGAAAGCCACGTCCACACAGAGGTCTCATTGGCTATCTCCAGATTGACAGGCTAGACTCCACTCCTACACTCTTAATTCTCAAATTGACACCAGATTAGGTGACTGCCATACAGTCTGATAGGAATTTAGAGAAAAGGTATCTCATTTTTTAAAATTAAATCATTTTATTGAGGGTTCATACATCGCTTTTCACAATAAATAAATAAACATACTGTGCCAGGCACCTTCACATGTCCACTGCTATTATCGTTCTCCAATCATCTGCCTTTTCCCTCGAGCCCCTAGTATTGGCTTTTCCATCCCTTCCCCCCTTCCCCTGCTCTCTCCTTCCCACCAACCCTCAAGAGTTTATAAATTATTATTGTTCTGTCATATCTCACACTGCCCGACCTCTCCCCCAACCCACTCCTTTGATGCTCATTCTTCAAATAGGAGCCTATGTGTATATCCTTGCAGTTGGTTCCGTCTCTGCACCCCACCCTCTCTGTACCCATCCAGCAGCCCTAATCTAACCACTGACCCAAAGGGGCTCATCCATCATGGTTTCCCCATATCTCCAGCTCCCCTCTCCACCAGTGTACCTTTTCCAGTCCATTTGGATTTGTAAGGTAGAGTTGGGACCATGATGCTTGGTGGGGAGGAAGGCTTCAGGAACTAGAGGAAATGTGTATGCATCATCACTGCCCAGCTGCCCCTTGACTGGTCTGTCTCCTCCCTGTGACTTCCCTGTAAAGGGGTGACGAATTACTCACCAGTGGGCATTAGGTCCCCCCCCCCCCACTCTCCTGCTCATTCGTAGTGGTGTGATTCTTGTTCTTTGATGCTTGATAACTGCTCCCTTCAGCCCCTCTTGATCACACATGCTGGTGTGCTTCCTCCTTGTGGGCTTTGCTGTTTCTGCGCTGAATGGCGACAGGATTATCTTTAAGTCTTTGAGACTCCAGACATTCAATCATTTGGTAGCTGGGCACCATAGTTTCTTCTACTCTGTTTGCCTCTGTATCCATTTGTCTTCAGTGATATCGGGAGTCAATTGGTCTATTGATTTTGATTTTTGCTCTTTGACATCTGATACCTGATTGTTTCAGCACCTCATGCTCACACAGGCAAGTGAGCTTTTTTTATGGTGGCTTTTGTTGCTCCTAAGCTGGATGGCTGCTTGTTTATGCTCAAGCCTTTAAGACCCCAGATGCTAGGTTCTATCTCATTTTATATTTGAAATACTATTTTTTCTTCTTCTTAAAAAAGGTCCACCAAATTGTATAAACATCAGGACTCTCATACTCAAAATTCAATCCTCTTGAAAGGAGGAAAACAAAATAGTGAAGACTACGGAATGGTGTTACGTGAGTAGACTTTGGGAGACTAGGTAACTTTTTAAAAAGTTGTTGCTTTTTTGTGGCAATGGGGGAAATGGTGGAGTAGGTGACTGCTAACTAATGTCTTTAATTAACAAACCTTGTAGCACCATTTAATTCATATGCGTAACTTACACAAAACTTCAAACTAGTTTCTTTATTTCCTTCCTCCCCCACTTCCCTCCTGCTCCATAATGGAACACTTGGCAGAAGCTAAGACACGAAAGTTCATTTTGGTGCTGATCATCAAGCCCTGGCTTGTCTCTCGCTTCCTTCCCTCAGTCTAGATAGTCAGCTTCAGAAGGAAGGAGTCCTCCATTCCCAGGCATAAAACGCTAATGGATCTCTGAAAGATCACTGCCTCTTAGGAGCTTGGCCCAATCCATCACCCATTAGATATGAGGAGCGTCTTCACTTTCTTTCCCTGGGGACTCTTTTTGTTTTTTTGGCTCATGACTCCATATTCTGAAAGAATTGCTTAATTTCAACCTTTTAATAAGTTTACTAATAAACAACCCAAACCATCCCAAATCAACTATTTTGCTTCCTTGTAAAGAGGGCCTGGAGAAGAGCATTGGGAAATACTAATAACTCCCAGGTTTGTCCCTCTTGTCTGTCAGTTTGGAGGACCATGGTGGCTAACGTGTTGTTGCAATGCTGAAAGCTATTAGGATTTGGGGAACTACTTGGAAAAAACATAAGCAATATTTCACACACTGTCGGGTCAAAATAGGCTGGCATACGAGATTGTTAGTCATACCAGAATGTTTGTTAGTTATGAATCATGAAGACATCTTGTGCCTTGTGTCTTACATTGGAACTTCGTAGACTTTCTCCTCTAGTGTGCAAATAAAAACCAGTGAGCAAAGCAGCTTAGCACGGTCTTCTCTCTCTTGAGCCCCCTCTCCCATCCCCTCATGACTTGAGTTGTTCTTCCCCAAGGCTAGGGAGCAACCACCTGGCTGGAGGGCTACATTTACTGAATGAGAGCATTGATTGTGGATTCCAGCAAGACAAAATCCTTAAGGACTGCAATCTTCTTCCCCCCATTTATCTTGATGCTCTCTATTGGTCCAGTTGTGAAGTTTGGGTCATCTTGACTTTGCATTGTAAACTGTGCTGAAAGCTGCGATCCTTGATCTTCATCAGTCAAATGCTTCAAGTCCTCCTCACTTTCAACAAGCAAAGTTGTGTTATCGCATACTAGAAGTTGTTAGTAGGCCTTCCTTCAATGCTGATGCCACATTCTTCTTCATATAAGCCCGCTTCTCTGATGATTTTTCAGCACACAGATTGATTAAGTATGGTGAAAAGATATAGCCGTGCAGTATCCCCTTGTTTGTGTCCCCACAACGGCCTCTTGATCCATGTGTCAGTTCCACAGGAGCAAACTGGAGTATTCAGGAATTCTCATTCCTCTCAAGGTGATCCATAGTTTGTTATGATCCATACTGTTGAGTACCTTGGCATGGTCAAGAAAACGAAAGTAAACAGCTTTCTCTGCTTTCAGCCAAGATCCATCTGACATCAGCAACCATGTCCCTTTTTGCACGGCCTCTTGGATCTGGTCTGAACCTCTAGCAGCTCCCTGTCAATGTATTGCTGCAACCATGTTGGATGATGTTAAGCAACATTTATAAAATTTTCTAACTCGTGGTGACCCAGTATAGTTTCCAGAGCTGTGCATTTTGACAGGGGCAGATAGCCTAACCTTTCTTCCAAGGACTACGTAGTGGGTTTCTCTTGCGGATCTGGTAGTTAGCAACCCAACATGAGCACCTCATTGATATTCTTGTGGGTGAGATAAGATACATGCTCCATTCTGACCCTCATTTGTTTCTTGACTCATTCATGCATTCCACAAGTATCTAGGAAACAGTTTCTGTGAGCTCCACACTGGATGCTAAGAGTAACAGCGTTGAGTAACAAATCACCTACCTTTGATTCTAAACCTCCTTTTTCCACTTGTCACCTGTATGACTATACAGTTTTCTAACCTAAAAAAATGGGTGTCGTTATACCTATTTCACAGAGTGATTATGATAATTGGTGAATACCAAGCCCAAGGTGCCTGGCATTTAGTAGGTATTCAGTTAGTGGTAACTATCACTATCCTGACTGGTATATATTTCCTGTGATGTCACAGTTTCCTGGGGTCTCAAATTACTGTTAATGTCTTGACAGCGCTTCCTTCTTCATTGCTGTTACGTGATGTCATGTCAGCTGTGACTCACACACAACAGAAAGGAACACTGCTTTATCTGAGCCCACGCGCGCAAGCACGCCTACGTTGCGAACCACTGTGTCAGTCCATCTCCTTGAAGGTCTTCTTTTTTTCTTTTTCTGATCCTCTACTTCACCAAACATGATGTCTTTTCTCAGGGACTGATACCTCCTGATGACATGTCCAAAGTATGCATGACCTCATCACTCTATCCTTACTGGTAAGGAGAACTCTGGCTAGACTTCTTCCAAAACAGATTTTGATTATTTTTTTTGGCAGTCCTTGGCATGATTCAAAAGGCACCGACTCCTCTTTGGTCTTTCTTATTGTTTTGCTTTTGGCTGCATGCGAGGCAATGGAAAAGTCTGTGACTTGGTTCAAATGCATATCAGTCCTCAAAGTGATAGCTTCTCTTTTGAATGCCTTAGAAAGGTTCTTTGCAAAAGGATGTACTCAATGGAATATGTCATTTGATTTCCTGAATGTTGCTTCCATGGATTGCATTGTGAATTAAAAAAAAATTATGGTAAATCCTTGACAACTTCAGTATTTTCCCCATTTATCCTTGTTCACTGCTCCAGTAGTGCATTTTCGTTGTATATTGAGTGATAGTTCCTTCTGGAGGCTAGAATTGTGACCATCAACAAGTGTTTCAGTTCCCTTTGCTTTCAGCAAACACAATGTGCTATCTGCAGACCACAGGTTGTTAATGAATCGTCCTCCAGTTCTTCTTCATATAATCTTGGATTATTTTTTGAGCACACAGATTGAAAAGCCAGGGTGAAAGGATTCACCCCTGACACACATCTTCCCTGATTTACCAGGCACTATTCCCTCTTTCTGCTCCAAGGATTATCTCTGGATCTAGGTAGTTTTCACATGACCGTAATGGGGTGTTCTGGAATTTCCATTAACTACACTGCTATTCATACTCTGCTGTGATTCACACAGTCAAATGTCCTTCAAATGTAGGTAAAGATTTCTGCTTTCTGGCAAGTATACTGTACCTGCTTTCACCTAAGATCCAGGTAACATCAACAATGATAACTTTTATCCCCCATCTTCTGAATCCAGCTGGAACCTCTGGCAAATCTTTGTTGATGTACTACTGTAACCATTTTGAAAATCACCTTGGGCAAAATTTTACTTGCATATGGTATTCATAATATTGCTTGATAATTTCTTTGTCTTATTCAATTGACTTACTTTGAAATGGGCACAGACGTTGATCTTTTATTTCACTGGCCAGTTACTGCCTCTAGCATTGCATTTATTTACAGAAGCTTCTCTGTTGGCGTAAGGAGTCCTGGGATGGTTGGGTAAGAATTGGGCTGTTAACGGAACAGTTTCTGGTTCAAAACTATCAGCGACCTCACAGGAGAAAAACAGACTGCGTGTTTGCATAAAGATGTATCGTTTCAGAAATCTTATAAAAGGTCATTATGAATGGGAACCAAATTAACTGATAGCAGTGGGTTTTCAATTGGTATTCCATCAATTTCTGGTGCCTTGTTCTTTGCCCATGCCTTCAACGAAACCTGGATTTGTTTCTCAGGACCATTAGATTTTGTTCAGATACTACTTCCTGAAATGATTGAAAACAAACAGTTGTTGGTACAGGGCTTTTTGTGTGCTCTTTCCATCTTTTCGATACTACCTGTGTAGTTCAATTTCTTGCCCGTGGAATTCTTCAACATTGTTACTCAAGGCTTGGATTTTTTTTCATTGTTTCAACTTGAGAGATGTCTATGGTGCTCTGTCCTTTTGATTTTCTGACTCTGGTTCTTTTTTTGTGTGTGGGCATCATTGCCCCCTGCTGGGAGAAGGAGGCAGGCCTGGTCTTGCTCCTGGAGAGCTGCTGCTGGATTTGAACTGCCAACCCTGTGGGCCACAGTCCCTGACTCTGGTTCTTTGTACATTTCATCATAACCGTTTGCCTTCTCAAGACTTCCTTTGAAATCTGCTCAGTCCATTTGCTTCATCATTTTCCCCATTCATTTTAGCTACTCTTATGTTCAAGAACACATTTCAATGTCTCTCCTGACATCATGGTTTTTCTTTTCCTGTATTTTAAAAAATCTTTTGCTTTCTTCATATATGATGTCCTTGGTGCCATTCCACAACCCATCAGGAACCATTAATGTTCAAGGTGTCAACTCTGTCCTTGATGTGGGCTCTAAAGTCAGGTAGGGTATACTCAAGGTCATACTTTGGCTCTCATAGACTTGTTTTAATTTTCTTCAGCTTCATCTAGAACTTGCTTATGCTGATCTGTTCTGCAGTTGGCCCCTGGCATCATTCTAACTGATGCTGTCTCTTTCACAGATGTGATGGCTTTGATTCTACTTGGCAAGTCCCTGTACATAGTCATTGTTTGTGTGGTTGAAAGCAGTTATTTTCTGATGACTAAGTCATTGTCTTTCAGTTTCTGGGGGTATTCTCATCACGAAGGCCATATTTCCCTTCCTTAGTGGTATTCTATACAGACCATCTAGGGGAGTATAGCACTTTAACTGTGTGGCCTTTCTAGTCAGACATATGCGAGCTCGCATCTTGAGTCAGCCATTTACAACTCTGATGTAAACTCTCCCAACCTCCGTTTATAAAACTGAGAAATGTGAGGATTAGATGAGAATGTGCTTGAACTACTAGGCATGGTCAAATAACTGGTGCATCTCTCCACTGCCCCTTTCCACCCAACACAGCTGGGAATTTCATTCCATCCATCTGCTCCTTGTTCTTTTAGCAGAAACAGAATCATGCAGGAGTGTCAGAGTGATGGGAATGAGTGCAATAAAATGGGAATAGCAAAACATTTTTTTAAAAAAAAGCATTTCCCAAACTAAAAAAATTCCCCAAGTCTCAGTTCTCCAAGACTATGCCAGTCGACCCTCCCCTTGATGATGGATCAATCATGATGCTCCAGACAAGTAATTTTAGAGAGAAGTTGCCCTCCCCATTCAGGCACCATGCTGAGCTTTCATGTACCACTAGACAGAAGATGGAGCTTCCTAGCAGGTGGAGCTGAAAGGAGCAGTGGCTCAATAGGGTCTATTCTGGAAAGCATTGACAACACTGCCAGCTGTTATACGCAAATGCTTAGCCAGCTTGATTACTTTTCTTCCCTCTCCTTTCCCAAGCCCTCTAAAGTACGGGAAAAATAACTGGTTGTCTAACTCTCCATCGTCCCATCTTCTTGTGCATTATGGCAATTTTCTTAAAGTTACTCTCTTGTATATTCCTAGGGCAGAAATAACTTGGAAGTTGAAAGACAGCACTCACTCATGCCCACACACTCATTTTCTTTGACTTGTTGAAGTCTTGCTGAAAGGTCCTAGGGAATGCCCGTGCTCTAGAGTGGTGGTTCTTCACCGTACTCATGCTGCGACCCTTTCACACAGCTCCTCGTGTTGTGGTGCCCCCACCACCAACCATAAAATTAACTGTGTTGCTATTTCATCACTGTCATTTTGCTACTGTCATGAATTGGGTGATCCCTGTGAAGGGGTGTTTGACCCCCAAAGGGGTTGTGACCCAGAGATTGAGAACCTTTGCTCTAAAGCTTTGACTTCCTAAAAGTATGAAAGTATTCTTTCTAGCTTGCCGAATGGTCTCTCACAGCTAGCAATGGAAACAGATGGTTAATAGAAACTGCTCTGGGACAGCCCCCTTCGCGAGGCGCCCAGGGCATGTCCCAAAGCTCCCATGCTCTGGATCCACCTCTCTCCCTTCTTCAAGAGTCATCTCAGAAATGAGCTATGCTTATTCCTGTAGTTGAGCAAGGAAGATATTTTGTTTGCTTTTATTACCTCCATGCCAGGGCTATTTTGCTCCCTAGTCTGTGCCTTTAGCCCAGATCAGAATTGAACTAAGATAAGCTGTTTCTGCAGCAAAGTTACAAGAAGGGTTGGATCTTAAGAAATCTTGTCATTTTCAATTGGAATAGTATTCTCTATGTAGCTGACAATGTACCATCTGCATCAATTTCATTTATATAAAAATTAGTCTCCAGATGCTAATCTGCTTTTCTCAACCACTCAAAGAGCCAGAGAGATTTGGAACACAAAATATTACAATTTGCAAGAAATTTTCTGTGGTATATCAGAATCAGTATAAAATGTCTATAAACATGTGTGTGTCTTTCATATCTTTAAGAGTCTAGTAAGGAAAAGTCCGGTGTAAACATTCAGTGAAATGTGTCATGGACAAAGCCTCTCAGTATGTCACAGAGGTGTCTGAAAAACCACGCTTGAAAATAAGAATATATAACAAGAAAACTTAGAGCACTATGTCAGATCAAAGAAACACTATTTTTAAGTAATTATGAGCTACAAAAATGTGATAGTGTAATAAATCTTCCACACTTATATGGCCATATCATATACTAAATAACTCAAATGTAAAAAACATGCTCTTGGAAGACCCCTTTTCATCTGTCAGCTCATCACACTGGGGTGACTTGTATGTGACTTTGATACGGAAAGTTATGCCACCAGCATTTCAAATCCCAGCAGGGTCCCCCACAGTGACCAGGTTTCAGTGGAGATTGCAGACTGAGCACAGACTACGCAGAAGGTGTCAGTTGTTTGCTTCTGAGGGCCTAACCTCTGAAAACCTAGTAAATAGCAGCTTTTATCTATCATATATGGCGCTGGATTGAGCCCCTCAGGTGCAGAGCACTCAAAATACTCTTCAAAGGAGAGCCACTTGGAATCAGACAACTATGTGGTTTCCTGGGCCAGGAAAAACAAACCCAACAGTGACCGTATGACATTCATCATTAAGACTATTACAAGATCTATCTTGAAGTACACTGCTACCTGTGTTAGGGTAATATCGATGTGTCTTCAAGGAGCTCCCATTAAAACAACTGCACCAACTACTAAAGATGGAAGAATTGAAGAATTCCACCAACTTCTTCTGTTTGAAATTGATCAACTTATTAGCACTTGGTGATAATCAAAGACTTCAGTTTTCCATGTAAAGGAAACAAAAGTCCTTGCAATGTGATGATCAATGGAGAAAACATTAAAGTTGTCAAGGATTTCATTTCAGTTGGATCCCTAATCATTGGTCACGGCAGCAGCAGTCAAGAAATAAAGCAGATGTATAGCATTGGGCAGGCCGCTGCCTACGACCTCTTGTTGAAGAGTAAGGAGGTCACTTTGGGACAAAGGTACTGCCAACTTGAGCCGCCATGGTTTTTTCAATTGCTTCACAGGCTCGTGAATGTTAGACAATGAATGAAGTAGAGTCCAGAAGAACTGATGCATTTGAATTATGGGATTGGTGATAACTTTCTAAAGTAGCATGGCCTGCCAGAAGAATAAAACCAGTATATTTTGGAAAAAGTGTAGCTAGAATGATCCTCAGGATCAAGAATGGTAAGATCTCACCCGATGTATATTGGGCATATTCTTAGGCGTGGCTAATTCCTGGAAAAGGACACCATGCTTGGCAAAGTAGACAGTCAGTTAAAAAGGAAGATGGATGGGCCCTGGCTCCAACAATGGACTCCAACATCAAAGTCCTTGGGAGGAAGGGTCAGGACCAGGCAGGGTTTTGTTCTGTTGTACAAAGGGTCTCAGTGAATAGAGACCGGTGCCACAGCACTTAGCAACAACAGTAACCTCTTTATAAGACACACAGAGAGGACTGAGCACTGGTGGTATAGTGGTTGTGACTGTGGCCCACTAGGTTGGTGGTTCAAATCCAGCAACAGCTCTCCAGGAACAAGGCTGGGCCTCCTACTCCCAGCAGAGGGCTGTCATGCCCCCCCCCAAACCCAAACAAACAGAGACATACAGAGAGGTGCGTATGTGATGTGCTAGACAATACAACAACAAAATAATGTAGGAAAGATGGAGAAAAAATCCTTAGCAGACATACTCACAGAAGGATAGCTAAAAGACACATTGGGAGAAAATTGACCTACCCATCTCTTCACAGATATGCTACTCTGTATGCCCAATCCCCATTGCCAAAAGCTCTGGAAGGATTTATTTCAGATAATTTTCATGGCCCATTTATCGGGTTCTTCTCCTCAGTCAAATGTTTTCTGAACGCTTATATCATCTTGTCTAGTTCTTCTAATAACTCTCTGTGAGCCTGGGAGGTCCATATTAGTGTTGCTCTTTTTATAGGAGACATTCAGAGAATAACTTGTCCAAGACGGCACAGTGAGTAAGTGGCAGACGATGGTGGAAACCCAAGTCTGTCTGACATTGATTCACTCCTGGTCATTTCTCCATTTGCTTTTAGCTCCAACCTAGTGCTTTCATGGCTGGCCCTATATCGCTCTGTGTTGTTTGAGATCACCACCCACGTGCATGTGGGTGCTTCCATGTAAATTTTGTTTGTTTGTTTGTTTTTTGGGGGACATCACTGCCCTCTGGTGGGAGTGGGAGACCTAGCCTTGCTCCTGGAGAGCTGCTGCTGGATTTGAACCGCCAAGCCAGTGGGACGCAGTCCCGCACTCAACCACTACGCCACTGGGGCTCAGCCCCATGTAAATTAATTAAAATTAAATAGAATTAAAGTTCAAGCTTTCAGTCACTGTAGCCAAGTTTCAAGTGTCCCTTAGCCACCATGTGGCTAACAGCTATTATGTCAGACCATACAAATGATAGATTCTTTTTATTGTTGCAGAAAGTTCTGCTGTACTAGGCTGAATTCTAGATCCTCTACATGACATTTCCTTTAAGAAATTTTCCAGTACTAATGGGAAGCCCTGCTGGGAAAGGGGCAAAACCAGGAAGCAATTTCTTCCTCTGACAATCTCTACAAGTTCCAGAGTCCAGGAACCTTTGGCAGTTTGGGCAGTAGTTACAGTGAGTGGCCCACAGCTGCTGGTCGGCGGTCATGGGTAGCTGCAGTGGTGGGACGTGGTGATGTTGGTGGCTCTGGCAGCAGCAGGATGTCTCAGCAGACACTGCGATGAATGCCAGATGGACCGAGTAACATGGCTTTCTCCTTCTATGTTTTTTCCTGTTTTTCTCCCCTCTAGTCGTAGAACTCGATTCTCTCAGGTATCTCCAAGGCCCTTGTTCACAACTTCAACCCTTTTGGAACTCTTGTAACCATTCCCTCTATGTATTCTGGGCTTTCCAATCAACCCAAACCTGTTTAGTCACGATCAAAGCCACAAAAATTGAAAAGAACTGAATTTGTGAAGTGTGCATGTGTGATCCAGTGGGATCACCAGAACAGGGAGAGTTATAGGTTGAACACTGAAATGAAGGGGAGATGCAGGAAAAGCCATAGTGAGTTCTCTCGGGAGCCTGATGTATAAGATAATGGACAGGTCTGAGGAGAGCCCCACCCATTCAAAGAGTTTCCTTTTCTTTTTTTAAAAAATCATTTTATTGGGGGCTCATACAACTCTTATCACAATCCATCCATCCAACCAGCCATCCATTGTATACCAAGCACACTTGTACATTTGTTGCCATCATCATTCTCAAAACATTTGCTTTCTACTTAAGCCCTTGGTATTAGCTCCTCATTTTTCCCCCCTCCCCAACCCCTCCTTATGAGTCCTTGATAATTTATAAGTTATTATTATTTTGTCATATCGTACACTGCTCGATGTCTCCCTTCACCCATTTCCCTGTTGTCCATCCCCCAGGAGGAGGTTTTATGTAGAGCCTTATAATCAGTTCCCCCTTTCTACTCCCCCCTCCCCCCACCCTCTCAGTACTGCCACTTCACCACTGATCCTGAAGGCATCATCAGGGAAGAAATAGGACACAAAGGGCACTTATAGGGGTCTAAATACAGGCATGAACACAGGTAAATATATATGACGAGGAGGAAGTAGATCTACATTCATATACTTATAGGGTTAGTATTCAAGCAGCAGATGAGCCTCCACTCAAGTACTCCCTCAATGCAAGAGTACTTTGTTCTATTAAATTGGCATTCCATGTTGCCCACCTTCCCGACATGATTGCTGAAGACACAAATGTGTGCACAAGAAAAAGTGGTGAAGAAAGCTGATGGTGCACAGCTATCAAAAGATACAGCATTAAAGGCTTGAAAGTAAACAAGCGGCCATCTAGCTCAGAAGCAACAAAACCCACATGGAAGAAGCACACCAGCTTGTATGACCACGAGGTATCAAAGGGATCAGTTATCAGGCATCCAAGAACTAAAAATTATATCATTATAAATGAGGGGAGTACAGATTGGGGGCGCAAAGCCCATCTGTAGGTAACATGACATCCCTTACAGAAGGGTTGAGGGGAGGAGATGAGCCATTCAGGATGCAGTGTAGCAATGATGAAACATGCAACTTTCCTCTCGTTATTCAATGCCTTCTCCCCCGACTGCCATGATCCCTTGAATGATTTCTCGTCTGACCACTCAATAGGAAATCTTCCACATCCCACAGATAATCTCTAAGAATGCTGCAGCAGGGCTGTGTCAACCCCCACAGCCAAGTCCATTGTCATCGCGTCAATTCCAACGCATCATGACCTGCTAGAGCAGGGGTCCTCCATCTTCCCAACGCCACCGCCCTTTCATATAGTTCTTCATATTG
>PVJH01031557.1:0-23618 GCA_004026705.1 Nesogale talazaci
TATAAAACCAAAGTTAATTTTTTTGCTAACTTGTCTTCTCATCAATCACCATCCCCTACTGCAAATATCTTTGACGGGATTTTTCCTTGTATGTATGTATTGCATGTGTGTATTCGTGCATGCTCCTATGCAGCAAGTGTAAACTTTTCATGTAGCTGACATGAAAATTATGCTTGTGCACTTTAGGTTTTTTTTGCGAATTTTTATTTCTCATATAACTTTTTCTTGTTACTAAATCTTCCACCAAGGGAGTGCATTGTCAGGCCTTTCTTCTGTTGCACCTATAAATAGACTCAAGGCTTTCAACTCTGTGTTAGCGGACTAGGGAAGTGTCTGTTTGCACCATTCCTGTGTCACAGTAGAAATCTCCTCTCTCTGGCTTTCCAAGGCTGACATCTCAAACTCACAGTGCTGGGTCTTCCTTCAGAGGCACTGCTCTGTAGATTGTGATTTTTAACCTGTTTGTTAGAAGCCTGGCCAGGTGACAATTTGTTGTTCAGTTTAGGAACAACTTTATAATTTTAAGTCTGTTTTTAATAGTTTACTAGCCCTTTCTTCTGATTTATTTTAATAAGAGGCAAACCTCTCATCTGTGTATTCAGTCCAGTGAGTGACCTCTTTGAAACTCATCTCAGAAGAGAACTGTGATATTGAGGAACAACCTTCTATAACCCGATGACCAAGCATTCCTTCTGAGACACCTCTGAACTGACTCAATGTATTCAACTTCGTATTCACAGGCCATAGTTAGCTGCTTGCACCACACTTGTGTCACGGGAGATATCTTTGTGGTGCTTTCAAAGGTTCTTTTGTATAGAAGTCCATTTCCAGCCTTTTCCTCTAGAGGTTTCAAAGTTTGACCTTTATATTAAGAGCCTAGCAATGTAAAGGTTTACAAGACTCTGTGGTGTATCAGAAGAGACCTATGCTGCATAGATTTTCCAATGGTTTAAATTCTCCTTGCAGATTGCCAGACCTTTCATCTGACATGCTTTTGTGCGGACTTAGTTTCTAACCCTTAGGATAGCAGAGTCATATTATCTGTTTGCCTTGGGTCTGAGAATTACCAAAGAACCTTTTTCTGGGTTTTTGCCCTTATGTCACCAGGCCTTTCTTCTGATGTCCCAGTAGGTGAGCTCAGATGTCTCACTCTCTTCTTAGTATCCCAGGGAAATCACTCTTGATACCCCCTCTGTGGGTCATAAATGTCATTCTCAAGAGCATTGACAAGGGCTGACATTCTGGAACTTGAGACAAGGCCTTCCTGGAGGCACTTTTGATTGAAGTGACCTATCAAGCCTTTGTTTACATACCAGCAAATTCTGTGCTTCCACCACACCTCTGTATCGTAGGACAGGGACTCACTCCTTCAAATTATGAAGGGCCAATCTGCTAAGAAGTAAGTTGCTAAGGTTTTCACTGAGGCTCAAACTTACAACCTTCATGTCACCAGGATAGGAAATAGGCAATTCCTCAACTTCTTAGTGTCAGAGCACAGAAATCCTAAGTACAAATAAAGGGAAAGAGAGGTTTTAGTTTTTCTTCCATGGCTTTGCCGGGGTGAGCTCACATTTCCCCCACCAAATAGTCCTTGTGTAGACTGCAGCGATAATGCCTGAGCAATGGACAGCCTGAGGCCTGACTCTCTGCTATCAAGGGTTCCGATCCTGTACCTGAGTTCCGTTTCTGCGGGTCTCATGATGATCTCTGTACTGAAAGGGAAGGAGATGGGGAGTAGGGACTGTGTTGTGGAGGGCTTAGTTGTTACTGTGGTGGAGACATTGGGTAAGTTCATGACGATTCTATAGGTGCTATCGTCTTTGTGTAACTTTGGAAAGTAAGTAATGATGATAGCTGGATGCTCTCTGTGTCTTAGTGTCTTCTTTGTTACGGCAATCACTTCCACCACTAGGTTAAAAGAATTAGTCTGCCCTAGTCAAAAACTCATGTATTGTGGTCCATAGCAAGCGTATACTTCTCAAATTCCTCTCTCAACTATGTTTTAAATTCTACACTATTGGAGAATCTAATAACAATATCAGTGACCTGTGAGTAATCATCTCTTTATTTCAAACTTGCTTTCCGGAATATTAGAGAGAAAGCTCCGTGCTTTGCCCAGGTAGAGGCTGTGCCCTACCCAGGGAGATCAGCTCTGTGAGTTGCCAGAGGCAAAGTTCAGCAGGTTTTTCATCTTTGCACCTCCTTGCAGGCAGCCTCGTGTGACCCCAGCCCAAACAGTCAGTAGAATGAAATTAAATAATTTTATTAATGTTTGCTCCTATGATCAGGGATAACGGCATCGCCAAGTTTTATTCTTCATGTCTTTGAGTTTTAGATAGATTAAGCATACTGTTCATTCCACATTGAGTATGTTTAGTTCTATTTTTTATATAAATTGTCTATGCAAGTCTCTATCTGTGTTCGCCTGAGTTGCTTGCCTGTCTTTTGTTAATCATCCTTAAGGGCCCTTCCTTAGTTAGGATATTATCCCTTTGTACAATGCAGTGCAAACCCATTTCCTGCTGTGTCTCTATTTGACTTTATTTATTTTGCTAGTTTGGTCCAATCCCTTTTAATTATTTCCCTGTGCACTCTGTTTCCCTCTGCCTTCCCTTACAAATTTTGGGAAGGTCTATTTTTCACCCAAAATTCTGACAATAGGGTGGGCTTGATAGTCAGAACTCAACAGAACTCTAGTGTAAAAGTTTTGAATGTTTCCCCCCTTTGCAAGGGGTCAGTCTTTTCACTTTCTGATTGCTCATTTTTTTCGCAGAAAATTCAGTTTAACTTTTCTCATCATTTTCTGCTTCACACAGTTCCCAACTTCTTTTGGAAGTTTTATCTTTTCATCATGTATATTCTCCCTCTACACTTTGCTGGTTGTTCAGGGCTTCCTATCTGAAACCCATGCCCTGGAAGCAAGTGGCTGAAATATAGGCTGAGTGGGAAGGGTGTCTGCATCAGACCTTGGATGGATTCTTCTGGACAACATGAGAATGATGATAATGAGTTTGTATCACCAACCCCTCAGCTTCAGCATCAACTTTATTGTGGAATACCAAAGCCCACTACGTTACAGTCAATCCTGACTCATCGTCACCCCGTGTAGGGTTTCAGAGACTGCTGTCTACTCTCCCTGAAAGTAGATGGCGAATTGTGCATCTAAGACCTTGAGGATAGTAGACTAATCCTAATCCCACAATGCCACCATCACTCTTTTTTGTTGTTTTATAGTAAGGCAAATGAGTTAATTTCTGAACTTTTCTTCTATGTCCATTGTTCTGTCTGAATGTGACTATACCAGCATGACAATTCAGCAGGAGTTACAAGAGAACACTGACAAATGAGGTGCCAAACCTTTGTCCAGATTCAGTAATGAAGCCCTAGACATACACACATCTCCTCTTTCTACCCATGGAATTCATTTGAATGATAAAACAATCATGAGTATATTCCCAGAATGTAAGATCTGGTGTCTATATTGTTCAGCGTTTCTCCAGAGCCTCCTGTGAAGCCACTCCAGGAACTTTAACATTGTTATTACGTTGTGAGAAAAAAATGTCATATGTAGAACTGGTGTTATCTGGGATCTCCTTGCATCTTCTCTCATAACCTATAGAAAAAGCCTACTACTGCTCACTTCTTTGCACTGGTAAGTTTTGGGGAATTCTGTTTATAAGAGATCGCACCTATTGCAACATCTTTTCAATCTGGAAATAAAATAGAAACCATTAATTTGAGAGAAAATTGGGACAGGCTAGAAAGGTATTATCAGGAGAAGGGGCTTAGGTTGGGAGAGAGCATGTATTGGGCAAAGACAAGGTCAGAAACTTGGGGGGGGACAATGTAAGGTGAGGAAGATCATTAATTATGTCATCTGGCCATATATTTCTCATAATCTTGTAGATGGGAGGTTCCATCTCTTTTCATTCCCTCCAGTGCTTGCGATAGTTTGATTTTTACAAAGGTTCTTGTGCCTTCCTTTCTAGGTGCATCCTCCTTATAAACGAGTGAAATTCTCTCAAGACTCCATCTCTTTAAACACAACAACTCAGAAAACTAGGAGGAAACAGGTCAGCTTTGGTAGGTCAATTGTTGTGACAACAGCCCCAGCCAATAAGAGGCCTGGAGAGGCTCAGACATCGCAGAGCATTTCTCCCATAGCAACTTGCAGGAGAAGAGAGGACTGCTGGCAGGTCAAAATACCTGATTGGAGAGGGAACATTCTCTCTATGACATTTGAAAAGCTTTCCTAAACTGATCTGCCACTTCTGAAAACACACCTCCCTGTGCTCACACCTGATGCATGAGTGTAAACATGCCAGTGAGTGGACCATGGACCCCCTCATTCAGTGGTTCATTCTACACTTTCTCATGAGTCTCCATTGCCTACTATTTTGCATGTCTCACTGAACATCTTGCCAAACTAATATAGCCCCTTTAAGACATTTTGGTAGAAATGTGCATTTTCTGAACAATAGAGATTGTCTTTAAGTTTTTTTGAGGACGATCTACTTCTTGGCTACCTCCATGAGATTATTTTCCATCCTAATGCCCTTTCTCAGTGTTAAGCATTTTTCAAGAGAAACGACTTTGCACTGATGTTTTAAAAAAAGTATATGAAATTCAATCTTGAAGTACAATGCTGTTGAGGTAGAGTAGCAAAGGAAACTCCACTTTTGTCAGCTGCAGGATGACTTTCCCACCCCCCCCTTCCATCTCAGAAAGCTGACTGCTTGCTGATCGACCTGTTCTCCTTCCCTTTTGGGAAGTCTTCACTGGTGTTTGATTTTAGAGTGTCTGCTCCTGCTCCCGGGTTCAGGGTATTGTAATTAATTTTGTCTTTGCATTGTTCTTCAATGTTACTCCTTTTGATGATGTAATCTGAATAATTTTGTTATGCTAGCCTGGAAGTTATATTCAGTTCTACTTTTGTAGATAAAGTTGCCACTTTTATTAATAGATATACTCTGCAATGGTTACTTCATCTTTTAAAGTTACAATTAACCCTCTATTTTTAGTTCTGTTTCTGCCCATGCTTGCTTAAGTCCTAGACAAATGGCAAATAGGTTTTTGCTTTAATAGATGGACTGGAAGTTCCACTTGGGGTTTCTATGAGGGGAAGTGACTTTTTTTTCTCAATAGCTCAGCTAGCTGAATAAAGACTCTTCTAAATTGCAAGACATCATAGTGCCTATCATTTACTGGAACCCATAGCATCTGCCAAGAGTGCACTGTATCTTGATGTCCATCCATCAGATGTTCGTGGAGGTCTGGGATGTCGAGGAGGGACACTTCCTGATTAAAAATATAGCAATAAGGGCTCCACACTCCTACCCTCTCAGTTAAGTGACTGCCTGGAACACTGGAATTCGGCTTGAGTCCCCTGTCTGAAACCTCTGGATTAGCGTCTGTGAGGTCAGTGTCTCCTGTGTGGCTAGCAGAGGGTGTCACACGCAGCCATACCAGCCCTTAGCCTCTTCTTACTGAGATGCTGCTTAAACATCCTGGTACCTTTTTTAAGATAACTGCTTATCTTTTTAGATCGCTGCTTACCTAGTCTGCAAATTTGGTTAGTCTGTTATTTGTCTTTGTGTATAGTCTAGTTATTCTGTTGTCTTTTTGCATGGGAGTGTTTTTATGTTCCCCTCCCAACTTTTCTATAATTCATCTCCTCATTTCCTATCTCTCGGTGACAGAATTGCTGGCTATTAGCCTCATGGTCACAGACCTGACAGGTTGGATGTCTAGACAGACAAAAAACAAAAGAAACTTATTAGACTATTGTTATGAAATATCTCAGTTTGATAAATTTGTAAACTTGTGTGGTAGCTTTTAAAAGACACTGCGTGGTGTTTTTCACAGAGCTGAAATTTGGATGGATTAAGTGAATCATTGATTTATTTAACCTACTGCAGCCCAAAAGGGCTTGTTTGGGATTGTTTTATGTGGGACAGTGTTTTTGTTAGCAGAATTGCAGTACTGGTTAAAATAGATAGGAGATCAGACTTTGCATTTTATATTGCTCAGAGTTTTGCAGTTTGTTGAGGCTCTTCTACAAGATGTACACAGGTACAGGCCCATTACTTGGGAGTAGAACCAATGCTGGATGGGCGGGGGTAGATGACAAGGGTATGTGTGTGATTTTGAAGCTTCTGAATTTTGTTTGTATACTTTCTTTTCATTGTTTTTGACTTATGAAGGAGGAGACAATTAGAAATACTAGGATACAAGGTAAGACACACTACTTCTTCTAATGTACGTTAGATACTTTTACAAATCTTAAACCTAGGATTATGAAGTTAAACTGAGTTCTGGCCCACTCCACTTTTTGTGACTTAGAATGGAATTTTGTGAATTACCTTTGGAGTTGGCTGGTTTGACAGTGAAACATAGGATCTCCACATAACTTTTGTTAGCTGGAGACATCAAACTGACGACCCAGTCCAAACCCATGACCAATCTTTCCAAAGTCACAGTCATCATTCGGTTGGACACAGGGTCCCCCATACATTTTTGGATAGGCTGATCAAGGCCTACCAGAATTACACTGCTATAGAATCAGAGGCCTCAGTGAACCAGTGCACCTTTAAAGTGGCTTTTGTAAATCAATCTGCCCCAAATATTAGAAAGTACTTACAAAAGTAAGAAGGTTTTAAGGGCTAAACTTGACTGAGCTGGTGGGAATAGCTGGGAACATGTATAATACCCCAGACCCGGCAAGGGAAGTGGAGAGCAAGGCCATGGCACGAGCTATTGTGAGAACTCTGAGGGACACCAACAAGCCTGTGAGAAGATTAGCAGACAGAGCAAAGGTAGGGCTCACTTCCAAGACCAAACACTGCTATCCAGGACTCAATGTGCCTATTGTAGGATGATGGAACATTGGAATGAGTGCCTCCAAAGGAAAGAAAAACTAGTGGAGTATCCCTCTATTCTTGGTTTAAGCCTTAACAATACAGGAGCTCATACTCCAGAAATCCCCCCAACCCTAATGGCAGTGCCTTCCGTCCTCTCATCCATAAAATGTAAAGGGCATTAGCAGAGACGCTGAATGTTGGCTTTTGCCCATGGAGTGCAGAGTGTGTTAGGAGATGCTGCAAGGAGCATGACTGACTGCTCCTTAAAAAATCGTTTTATTGGAGGCTCATACAATGCTTAACACAATCCATACATAATACATCGCGTCAAGCACATTTGTGCACCTGCTACCATAATCATGCTCAAAACATTTGTTTTCTACATGCGCCCTTGACATCATCTCCTCATTTTCCTGGCCCTTCCCCACACCTCATGAGCCCTTCATAAATTTCCGTTTGATACTGCCAATTGTTCTTGTCATTTGATCTGGACATTTTTTGGATAATGATTTGAAAGTGAACTATAATATTTAATTATAATTTTATTTTACTCTCTGTTCATGTTGGAGTGACTGTATGTGTGATTTCCATAGGCTTAAATGGTAACATCAAACCATCGTCAGGTACAAATTCCGTATGAACCCAAGAAGTGTTCTGTATTCCTGTTTTCTCAAGGTGATACTTAATTTTTTATGCTTCAGATAATAAAATGCTTCAGCATTGCCAGTAAAACACCAGTAAACATCTTTCTGGTGTCATCTGCTTTCAACCAATATCCATCTAACATCACCCATTGTATCCCTTGTTTTATGTCCTCTTCTGAATCCAGCCCAAGCCTCTGGCAGCTCCCCCCTAGCATCTTCTTGTCAGTGTCCTGCTGCAGTAATTGTTGGATAATTTATCTTGTGTGATATTAATGACATTGCCCTACAATTTTAGCATTCAGGTGAATCACCTTTCTTAGCATTAGGTAAAAATTTAAATCTCTTCCAGTCAGTTGGTCAAGTAGCTGTCTTCCAAATTTCTTGATATAGGGGAGTAAGTGCTTTCAATGCTTCATCAAGTTGTTGAAACCGTTCAACTGGTATTCAATTCATTCTTGAAATCTTCTTTTTGGCTTATGCTTTCAGTGCAGCTGGAAGTTCTTATTTCAGGACCATTGGGTTTTGCTTTTATGCTACTTCTTAAAATGGTGGGATGTGGCTAGTTCTCTTTGATACAATGTCCTTGTCTATTCTGTCAACCTTCTTTTGATGTTTCTTGCAGCATTTTATATTTTGACCACTGATCCTTTCAATATTGCAACTCACGACTTTTTTTTTAATTCCTGCAGTTTAAGATATGGGGAACATATTCTTCCCTTTTAGTATTCTAATTCTAGGTGCTTTCACATTTCATTGTACTATTTGGCTACTTCTCTTCAGGTAATGTTTGTGAGTTTTTGTTTGTTTCTGTGAAAGGAACTGGTATAATACTAAAGACCCCAACTCCGCTGCAGTTTAATTTTCCACCTTTTTTGGCCATTCAGACCAGCATGTAGATCGTACAGAAAAGCAATCCGGCTTCTCATAACAACAGTTTAAAGAGTGGTACGCATAGCAAGTGGGCCTTGTTGCCCTTGAGAGGCTATGCAGCACTCCTGAGAGTGAATGTGAAGGTTGGACAAACTTGGTAGTAGGCCCAGTGGGAGTCAGTGACTTTCACGCAGTGCTTGGTGGGAGCTTTGTGTTTCTCCTTCCCTGCAGTCTGGGACATGGGTGCTCAGAACTGAGCCCAGGCCCATTCTATCCAAATCATGAAGGTGGAAGAAATTGTGGCCAGCAAATGCTGCCAGCCTGCAGTCAAGCAGTTTCATGACTCCAAGATCATGTTCACGCTTACCACCAAGCAGCCTAACACCTTGTACACACAGACATACCCCATCCAGACATTTGCCTAATAAACGCCTTGGGGATCCGGCTAAAAAATAAAGTTGAATAAAAGGCCTAAAAAAAAGGAAAATGAATCTGGAGAGTTTTTAAATTTTATTTTTTACTGTTAACTCTTTCGTTCCACCCCTTCCCTAGTGTCTCACCCTGTTCCTATCCTTATCCCTGGCCTCTTTGTGGTCATCAATGTCTTGTCAATGACTTGTCAAGTCACATTTTTCTCCCTTTTCCTTATCATCATTTGTTCTTGTTATGCTCTGAATTTCTTTTGGGTACATACCCAGTAGAGATTGCTGGATCACTAGGTACTTGGGTTTGCATCATTTTAAGGATATGGCACACTGTTTTCCCCAATGGTTGTATAATTCTATAGTCCCAGTAGCACTGTAATAGCGTTCTGGTCCCTCCACATCCTCTCTAGTATTTGTCATTTTCTTGGTTTATTGAAATTTGGCAAGTATCAATGTGTTGCTGTTTTAATTGGCAATTATCTTAATGAACATGAAGTTCAGTGTTTATTCATATGGTTATTGATCCCTGTATGTCATTTTTCATATATCCTCTATTCTTTCCTTGTGCTCATTTTTATTTAGTTATTTCTATATTTCTGGTTAAGGTGTTTGTGCTGTTCTATAGATATTTGAGATTAACTGTATCTGAGGTATTCTTTTTTAAAATCATTTTGTTGGGGGCATAGGTACCTCTTATCACAATTCATACATACATCCATTGTATGCGAAGCACATTTGTACATCTATTGACATCATCATGTCCTCAAAACAGTTGCTTTCTATTTAAGCCCTTGGAATCGGCTCCTCATTTTTACTCTTCCTCATGGCTCCCTCTCCCTCATGAACCTATAATATATAAATTATTACTACTTTGTCATATCTTACACAGTGCGCTAACTCTCCTCACCCATTTCTCTGTTATCCATACCCCAGGGAAGAGGTTATATATAGATCCTTATAATTGGTTCACTCTTTTTACCCCACCTTCCCTCCACTCTCTCTGTACTGCCACTCTCACAACTGATACTGAAGAGATCATCTGTTCTGGATTCCCTATGTTTCACATTCCTAGCTATACCTATGCACATCCTCTGGTCTAACCGAATTTGTAAGGTAGCATTTGGATCATGATAGTGGAGTGGAGGAACACTGAAGAACTAGAGGAAAGTTGTATGCTTCATCATTGCTACAATGCACCCTAACTGGTTCATCTCCTCCCTGTGACCCCTCTGTAAGGGGAGGTCCAATAACTACAGGTGGGCTTTGGTTCCCCAACCTGTATTCCCCCTATTTTTAATTATATAATTTTTAGTTCTTTGTTGTCTGATACCTGATCCCTTCGACACCTGTGGCAGTCATGTGCTTATGTTAATGTTATGATTGAAATATCGGGGTGGAGTCTGGCCTGTTAATCTGGAGATAGCCATTGGGTAGCCGATGAGGCCTCTATGTGGGCATGCCTTTTACCTGAGACTCCTGGGAAATCTCGCGGTGTTTCCCTCTTGAAGATGAGAAGCTATCTTCCCCAGTTGTTGGGAATTCGTTTCAGAGATGATTAACCGCAGGCAACACAGAATGGCAGCATCTGGGAGGTTGGAGTAGCCAGTGGAGAGACCACACGGCTTTGCCCTGATGAAGACAGACCTCTGAAGCTTGAGTGGCATGCTGTTGATGGACCTGAGCCCTGGAAGTGAGGAGCCATGGGGAGACCCCTGCCAGAGCCAGAATTCTGCACCCACTGACCTGTGACTTCCTGAGTCAGAAACAGACTTTATAGGCTGATTTTGGGCATATGGGTTAATATTGGACTTATAACTTTGTACTGGACTGGATTGGGATGCCTTCTTAGTGTCACATTTCTTTTGTATATAAACCCTTTCCTTATACCTATATGCGTGTCTCTGAAATTTGTTCCTCTAATCTATCCGGACTAACTCAACACCCTTGGTCACAAGGCTGGTGTACTTCTTCCATGTGGGCTTTGTTGATTGTGAGATAGATGGGCGCTTGTTTAGCTTTAAGACTTTAAGACTGCAGATGCTATAACTTTTGATAGCTGGGCACCATCAGCTTTTTTCACCACATATGCTTATGCACACATTTGTCTTCAGTGATCGTGTTGGGAAGGTGAGCATTATAGAATGTCAGTTTAATATAACAAAGTGTTCTTGCATTGAGGAAGTACTTGACTGGAGGCTTAATGTCCAACTGCTGCCTTAATACTGAACCTATAAATATATGCATGTAGAGCTATTTCCCATCATCATCATATATAAATATATTTACCTCTTTACATGCCTGTGTTTAGACCTCTATCAATGTCCTTTGTCTTCTAGTTCTTTCCTCTGTTTCCTTTTATTTCCTTTTTGTTTTTACTATAATGCTCAGCTTTCATTTGGGTTTCAGTAATTTCTCTCACTTACCCTACCCTTGATCAATTCCTACCAGACCTCTCAGACCCTGATTTTAGATCACTTGTTGCCACTGATTTTAGATCACTTGTTGTTTCATTGTCCCTGGTTTGGTCAACACCATCTTCTTTCCCTCACCTCCCCCTCTCCCATGCACCCGGAACCATCGCTCCTGTTGTTTTCTTCTCCAGAGTAATCATCCAACCTTTCTTAACTAGATAGAGCTGCAGAGATAATAATATGCACAAAAAAACAAGACGTAGCAAAATGAAGTGACAAAAGAAAACAAAACTAGTACAATAAGAAAAAACCTAATGTCCTGAACAATATACAAACACATAAAAATAATAATACACAAGAAAACCCTTTAAATTGTTCTAGGTCTGTTTGTTGACCTCTAGGAGTGACCTCCATTGTGGAGTCTGATGGGGTTCCACGCCCTGCCCCCCAAATCTATCCTTGGCACTCCCTCAGGACCTCCATGCTCTATTCCCCCTGCTCTTCTACACACCCTTAATGTCTTCTTCTGTGTGGTAGAGTCAGATCAGGTGCAATCCCGACACTTTTTCTCCAGTGCTGTCCCACGTAGGGCCATGAGTCAGCAAGGGACATCATGTCTTGTAGTGGAGCTGGCCATCAGGGCCTCTCTGTGCACTGGTTGCTATAAGTGAGGAGATCATCCTCAAGGTTTGGTGGGCTAGAATACACTCCACTTTCTCTTCCTTCCCTTAAATTTGTTCTATGGTGAGATATGTTTCCCTCCTTTGAACTTCAGTGCTGTCCTCAGTAAATTCTTCTGGGCAGAGAGGGGTGACTGTCCACATGGTTGGGATTGGGACTGGGATCTCAGACCCCTCCACTGGCTCCACACTCCATGCTGTCATGCTGCATGTACATCCTGGGACACCGTCTTTGAATCTGGTCCTCCTTTCCCTGTGGAGCTTTAAATAATAACCACCCCTTGGGTGGATTCGTGACGTGTTTCCACACTACACATTGATATTGCCCCCCCACCTCTCCTTTTTAGTTGGCTACCATATATGGCCCTGGACTTGATCTTGCCCCTTCCATATTATCTGGACCTCAGCCCAGAAATTTTTATATACAATAGCTTTTTCCCTAGGCCCTTTTTGCATTTTTTAAGCTTACCTCTGCAGGCTCATGTTGTACTTGACCTTTGGCACTTGGCTTACTTCACTCAGCATCATTTTCTTCGTTCTTCCCGTGTGGCAATGTCCTTCATGAGTTCATTACTGCTTTTCAGTGATGCGCAATATGTATATGTACCACAGTATTTAATCCATTCATCTGTTGCTGGAAAGTTGGGTTATTTCAAACTCCTTGCAATTGTGAAAGGTGCCATGATGAACATTGTAGCACAAATGTCTGGCCATAGTTTGTTTCTTGCCTCTTCTGGGTATATGTCTAGTAGAAAGATTGTTCAGTTGTATGGCAGCTCAATTTCCATCTATTTTAGAAATCTCCAAGTCAATTTCCATAGAGGTTGTACATACCTGCAAGTCCTCTAGCAGGGGGTGAGAGTCCCTATCTCCCCAGAGCCCTTCCAACACTTGTTGCTTCCTAATATTTTTTTTGAATTGGGCGATCTTTGAGGGTGTTAGGAGGTATCTCAGAGTTGTTTTAATTTGTACTTCTCTTGTGGCTAATGATTTGGGACATTTTAGCTATTTGGTTTTCTTCCCCTGTGAAACTTCTGTTCGGGTCTTTTACTTATCTCCTCAGTGGGCTGGTAGTTTTTCTCCTATTGTAAGTTTGCAAAGTATTGTAGATTTTAACAATCAGGCATTTGTCTGATGTATCACTGCTAAAGATGTTTTACCAGTTAGTGGGATCTCTTATAATTCACTTGGTGAATTCTTTCAATATACACGGTGATTTATCGTCAGTTTATCCTAATTGTCAATTTGTGACTCCTCTGCATTTGTATCCTTCCTTATTTCTGATGGCCTTTTGTAATCCCTGTGCCAAGGGATTCTGGTTTGGCCCAATTCTCTCATTAGTGGTCCTAATTATTTGGGTTTTTACCTCAAGGCCTGTGATCCACCATGAATTTATTGTTGTGCATGGATTGAAGTAAGGGTCTTGCTTCATTTGTATATATATAAATATCCATTTTTCAGCACTATTTATTGAAAAGGGCATCCACTTCCCATTTAGTATTTTGGGGGCACTTATCAAAAATCAATTGCTTGCATGCTGATGTTTTTATTTTTCTGGTCTTCAGCTCTTTTCCATTGGTGTGACTATCTCTTGTTATACCAATACCACACTGTTTTGACTAGTATGGCTGTATAATACATGCTAAAATCAGGTAAAGCAAGCCCACCCCCTTTGCCCTTCTTCTTGAGGAATTCTCTACTAATTCTGAGATTATTCATGAGGTATTCTTATTTAATATTTCCCCCTCATTGATGAAAGTCTTTTATTGTGCATAAGTGTATTTTTAGTAGTTTCAAGTCCCTTTGTCTTCTATGGTGTGGATATATTTTATTATGTTTGGGAATATGTTTATGCCTTCTCTTAGGCTCCTTACATTTGTATCTAGTTTTTCATGGGTGGTCTTAATAATTGGGTGATTTATATTTAGGCCTGTGGTCGATATTGAGTTCGTTTTTTACATGGTGTGAGGTATGGGGTTTGTTTCAATTTATTACATGTGAATGTCCAGGTTGTCCAGCACCATTTATTTAAATGGTTGTTTCTGCCCCTTTCATGTGTTTTACTTCTTTATCAAAAAATTAGGTGTTCACAGATGGTTTCGCAGGGGAATTCTAGCAAGCATTCTGGGAAGAGCTGACACAGATCCTCCACAAATTATTCCAGAGCATACAAAAAGATGTCAAAATCCTAAACTTACTCTACAAAGCCATATAATGATGATGCTCAAACAGGGCAAGGATCCCACAGGAATAGAGAACTATAGACTGCTATATTTAATGAATATAGATGCAAAAATCCTTAGCAAAATATTGGCCGATAGAATACAAAATATATAACACGTTTCATCCATCACGATCAGGTGGGAATGCAGGGATGGTTCAACATATGGATGCTCATCAACATTTTTTGCCACATTGACAACAAAAAGTTTAAGAATCACATGATAATATTGATAAATACAGAAAAAAGCATTTGACAGCATCTGGCATCTATTCCTAATTAAGATACTCAAGAAGATAGAATCAAAGGGAAATTCCTCAAGCTATTACAAGCTAATTACCAGAAGCCACCACCAAGATCAATAGGTAAAAGAATATTGGAATGATGATAGTTATTCAGAAGAATGGAAAAGAACTGAAAACCCCCAAAATAAAGCCATAAGCATATAGGCAATTGATCTTCAACAAGGGCCCCCAAAACATCAAGTGGAAGGTGGATGCGCTTTTTTAACAGGTGGTTCTGTAAACAATGGATATTCACTTGTAGAAAAATGAAACATGATCTTTACCTCACCCCATGAACAAGAAGAAACTCAAAGTGGATCACAGACCTAGAAGTGAAAACATAGATATCAGGACCATCAGTGAAAATCAGACACACCAAAAACATTGGCACAGGGAATACATAGAGGCTAGCTATAACACAGAAGGGTATGCAAATAAGTGATGTTGAAATCTCCAATTCATAGACTGGGAAAGGGTTTTTTAGCAATGACATAACAGACTAGTGGCTGATTACAAAAATCTGCAATACCCTCCTAGCCTACAAAAAGAAATCTGCTAACCCTCTGAAAAAATGGGGAAAAGACTTGAACAGAAGTTTCACTAGGGAGGAGATCCGAATTACCAATAAACCTATGAGTTAATGCTCCCGATCATTACTCATCAGAGTAATGAAAATTAAAAATTAAATTAAATACAATCTAAATTCAGAGAGCAAAAAATGTTGGAGGGGATGTGGCGAGATAGGAATTCTACACCATTGCTGGCAGTCGTTTAGGTACTACAATCTCTGGGAAAAATATGCCAATATTTAAACCAAATGGGAATTTTGTTACCTTACTACCAAGCAATCCCTCTACATGGCATATATCCAGAAGAGGTAAAAATAGACCATGACCAATCGCCTGCATTCCAATGTTTATTGTGGTGCAATTCACAATTGCAAACAATAGGAAACAACCTAAATTTCCATACAATGGAATACTATGCATCCCTACAAAGGTGATGAAAGCATGAAGTCCTGCACGACATGCAAAGACTTGGAAATCATTATGCTGAGTGAAGTTGAGTCACAAAATAAGTAAAATATTGCATGAGTCCACTACTATAAGAGACCAAATCTCAAATAGAGGGGCAGAATGTCTGCCCACTGGTCATGATCCACCTATCAACCTCCTTTGTAAGATAAATTGAGTCCAATTCTTACTTTGCAAATCTGACAGGTTTGAGAGGGCTTGATCTGCAAAGAGAAAACATATAGACAAGAAAAAGGATAGGTGAAGGAAGATAGGTCACATCTGAGACTTTATTAGAGGCAGATTCAAATGCATTCCTTGTTATGTAGCCTAGCAACTGATGACGAGTTTGCACAAAGGGACTCAACAAATATGTGAGGGTATAAAAATAAACATTAATACATCAACCAAGGTGTTGCCAGACAGGAGGGGAGTACAATTATAAGAACATGAAATAACTGATGTTTGAAATGTACAACTTCCACAGTGTTTGTCAGGGGGCAGGAGGTAAAGTGGCCATTATATCTCAGGTAGAGAGACAGGGCAGCAACTGTTTCATCAACTCTCCAGGTTGAACTGTCAGCATACTCCCACATCCTTGAGCCATGAAAGATGGTGGTTTTGACCCATTTGCTGATGAGTAAACAATTGTTCCCCACACTCCGTATGTGCACTTAATAAGATCCCCCACACAATTGAGGGGAACACTCATATCTCATAGGAGGAACTTATATATCTGTGATGGATTTGTTGGGGGAATGAAAGATGACCATCCACTTGCTGCTATCCAATATTACAAAAGGCTGAGACAAACTAATAGGCCCTCTACAGAAATGAGCAAAGAAAAACCTTATTGAAAAAATTAAGTAAGCTCAGGGGAGGGGAACACCCATATTTCAGAAGAGGAACTTAGATTTCTGTGGTGGGTATGTTGAGGAAATGAAGAGGAGCAACCTTACACTGGGACGGGATGCTGAAAAATAATTGTAGGGAACTTATGGGAAGATAGAATTGATTTTATGTTCCTGGGTAGACGCTTTGAATAAGTTTCTACTCAGCTCTAGATGAACCACGCCATGGACTAAGCACAAATATCAACTTAGACACTGTCTTTACAGGGACCATGGCATCCTATAAGGACATACTGGAAGCAATAAACGTATAGACCAAAAAATAAGGAATGGGCCCTACCTCAAATCTTCCTGTAGCCCTTGGATTTAGGACTTAATGTCCCTGCTGGGAGAGGAAGCTAAAGATGGCCACCTGAAAATTGTGGAAGGGGTGATGGATTTTGTGTGAGACCCCTGGGTTAGTGTCTGTCAAAAAAAGGTGACTTAGATCCACTATATATTTAGTTTATCAATGCTTCCATTACATGAATATTACAGGTACTAATATAATAGAAAATGATCTGCTTTTATAAGAAATGTTATGGGAAATAACACCATCCCCTAGCACCATCCTCCAAGCTCAATGTAAACAGAAATCATTCAGTGAAAATTTGATCATAACTAGAATGTACTTTAGAACATTTCCTTCATTTTCATATGCATTATGATTAGCTGCCCATTTCCCAACATGCACTTGGAAGATTATTTTGTGATAGATTATATTATACAAGCAAGACTATTTTTTGGACAGTACGTTTTGATAATGTCTTGAAAGATTAAGTCACTGTATTGGTTCCCTACAACTACCATAAGAATATAGTAAAAAGTGAATTTGACTTTCAACCTGTTGGAAATTACTATCCAGAGTGTTGGCCATGATGAATTCTTTGAAATTTTCTGAATATCTCTCTCCCTCTCCCCCATGGATTTCATAGACTATGCCAGCTCCTAGCAACAGTAGCACATGTTGGCTAGCAACTGCTTCTATAGTTATATAACTGCCTTCTTGGACTCAATAGTCTTGTCTGTGTTCTCTGTTACGATGACTCAGTCATATTGGATTAGGATTCACCTTATTACAGTAGGATCTCACATTAGCCTAATTGATGGCATTACCAAGCACTCTATTTATGAACTCTATTTAGGTTACACTCTATTTAGGTTGCAGTCACAGATACTGGATTATGACTTTAAAGTATCTCTTGGAGCACAGAATCCAACCAATGTCATTCACAGTATTTCCTTTTAGAAGAAAATTTTCATTCAATGTAATGACACCCAAACTTTGTAGACCTTGTCTTTTTTAAAATTTCAATTGAATTATGTTAAACTTTAGAGGTCAGATATCATTAGTCTTATTTTCATTAATTCATGCACATTTAGCTTCAATCCATCCATTGCAATTCCCTCAATATACCATCACTTATTCTACTTCTTCTGTTTCCTGTTTCCCTTTCTTCTTCTTTCCTAATCCTCTATAGCAGTGGGTCTCAATCTTCATATTGCCACAACCCTTTAATACAGTTCCTCATGTGGTGGTGACCCCCATTCATAGAATTATTTTATTGCTACTCCCTGTCATTTTGCTACTATTATGAACCAGGAGACTCCTGTGAAAGGGTCATACTGTCCCCAAAAGGGTCACGACTCACAGGTCGAGAACCGCTGCTCTAAAATTTTGTTATGGGGTAAATGAATCCCTTTTGTTCTTAAATGGTTGATTTCTCAACAGTAGGCATAGGTAGGCCCGGATGACCACAGAAATAATTCTAGTGGCGCTCATATATGTTTAAGAGCTGTATATCAAGAAGTAACTATATATAAACCTAACACTCGGTCCAGTAAAACTCAGGTACTTACGTCTATTAGTAGTCCATAAGGACCTCTTCTGACTCAAGGAGTCACATGCACTGATGCAAATTGCAGGGATATCACAGGCCAGTAGGTGAAAAGTCTTGTGGTGGAAGCATCACAGAGTTCTGCCATGTACCAGCATGGCCCCAACAGGAAGGTAAAACCAGAGAGAAACGAGGATGTTCTCTGGACTTTCTACATGAGAAGGACCCAACCCACAAGGAGATATCATCAAACTGTGGTGTCATTGATAGAATAGTCTCCACCTATACTAGTTTATTTTAACAAGTGGACATGAAATTACATGTATACCACAAAAGTAAAGTGACCAGATTTTAAGCTGGACACCAGTGGCCGAGGGGTGGGGGTTGGGTGGGCTCTTGATTAAAATATTGGTCTAGATGGAACAACAAAAATGTTAATAGAATGCAAAAATAGTATTGTAATATATTTAATTTTAAAACGCTGCAGGATGTGGGACAAATTGTTAAAAGGCGGGATGTCTGGTCACCTTACACAAAAGGTAAGTAAGTTCTAGACATGAAGGATGACAATGGGCCCTAATATTCTGGGTTACCTTGTCTCTATTGACCAGTAAACCTTGTCTCTTATGATTTCAAGACATAATAAATCTTGAGTAATATAATATCAAAACTTATTTTTTTTCCTCTATCTACACTCCCTAAAAGTGTCTCCAGCTGTGACAAATATGTTTATTGTGCCACCCTGGTCAATAGGAGTTTGTGGGATTAATAAGGCCGCAGTCTGATTGGAGCACAGAAATATAAATGGCTCTGTGATCCCTGACCCCCCACCTCTCTCTCTCTCTCTCTCTCTCTCGCTCGCTCGCTCGCTGTCTGGTTACCAGACCAATGTGCTACTCCTTTAGCTACTTCTAGGGCTCAACTTGTGAGCTACCCAAATCATGAATCTTGTCACTAGGGTCTGGGGTTCCTTGGAGAATTGCCTGCTATTCTGCTGGTACACACATTGCTTAAGCTTGAGACTGGTAGATCCTGTCATTTTGCATTGCTTGACATTGATTTCCCATCTGGGTCTGCTTCACTAACTCCTGAATTTCTGACAGTCACTGACCCACCCTGCTTTTTCCTGCCTGTTACCCTACTACCTGCATTGACTTAGGGAAGATTCAGCTGTCTGCTTCCTTGACCTTGGACTCAACAACCCTCCTGTGTTGAGGGACTTCCAGTATATTGACTTCCATGAAAGTGAGTTGAACTGCTCCCACTGTACTACTATGTAGACAGACTAATTAGTTGTTATATCTTTCATGATCCATGTATGCATAAAATCATACATGTCCTGGTTTTGTTTCTCTAGAGAACTCTGTCTACTCACAATTGGTATCCGTAGTGATTCTAGAGGAACAAGATAATAACAATGGCTCACCCACCTGATCCAGCTTAACAGCATATTAGCATTGTCAAATGACAGAACCTAAAAACTGCTGCATGTACAATAAAGGAGAGTATTCTCTCCTTTAGTAACAGAGCTGACATTTCCAAAAACTAAATCTAGAGTCTCATCATATGAGTTGCTGGATTATGCTATCAGCTGAATTGGAGGTCTAGAACAGGGTCTGATATTAAAGTAAGGACATTAAATGGAAAGAATTGGAACCCTGAAACATGGAATGGGAATATACTGGCTGATAATCCAGAAAGAAGGATATTGAAGTCCTAGAGTTGAGTGAGCCATCCCATACCTCCCACCTTAGGGTATTAATCCACTATCAGGAAAACAATCCACACCCAAACAGATTAACTATACAAGATGAAATGCCAGGTGGAACTATAGCTGTAGCATTCTACAATATAATGCTGAGGGCTCCCAGGCAAACCACTACCACCATTATTTCTTCTAGACCCGTAATTAGAATTAAATCTCTGAAAAGCTCCTCAAGGTGGAGATTTAGATGGCTATGGAAGAAGTTTCCTATACTCATAAAGATCTGCTTGAATTTTCTAACACTTACATGCAAAAGTCTGGAGAATATCCATGGGAATGGTTACTAAGGGTGTGGGATACTGTGCAAATTAGACCAATCGTATTTCCTTCATATGGGGTCCCTACATGCAAATTCTACATTCAGTGTCTCAGCAAGAGTGGTTAAGAGAGGATCTACTTGCTTATTTAAGGAACAATATCAGATTTGTAAGTCATACAAAGTTATCTTCAGTTTCAGCAAGAAGGAGCTCCGACTCCTGTATTTTCTAGGTATTCAGGACCCATTCTTGTGTTCCAGAGTCCTGGGTTGTGAATAGCAGATTCACCATACCCTGAGAACCAGAGCAAGGCCAAGCCCTTCTGATATTAAGGATTTGAGAATACAAACCCTTGGATTCCAGATCAAATGAGTTGTTTTATCATCCATGATACAGCAAAAACCTACCTGATAGCCCCAAGACCGTCTAATGACTGAATATCACGGAGAAAATCACATTGGTTGTAAAGTGCTACACCATAGTCACCCAGCAACCAGGGCCTGGGCTATTGCTTCATGTGTCTGGAAGACATCAAAGACTAAGTGAGTACTTGCTGGGCTCCACGAAAGGGTACAATTTCTGTACCTAAAAGGACTCCAGAAGTTGCAGCTACCTTCCCCTAAAACCCAAAAGCAGGTCTGTTATCTCCCTGGACTCAGTAGTGGAGCCTAGTGCCCCTCTAGTAGCACAGGGGTGGGATAAGCCTTCCACAGATTCCTGAGGCTGGTTGGGATCCAGACTGAAGAGGTTATTGTCTTGCAGGTCCCAGTGATGAGGCTACTGCCCTCTGTGTCAGAGCAGACCACTGCTTCCCAACAGAAGAGCTTTTGCTTCCAGAAATCCAGATTTATAAGCCAAGTGCTCTGAGCACAGGCTGTTCAGTTATAGAAGGTAGGGACAATATTTCCATGAGCAACAGAGGGCAAGGAAAATGCCTTCCATACTGCAAGAGGCATGGTCATGGCTTAAGTGGAAAGAAAATATTTTGAGAAGGATGATGGCAACAAATGTAAAAATGTGCTTTGCATACAATGAACATATTTACAGATTGTGATAAGAGTTGTATGAGCTCCCAATGAAATGATTTAAAAGAAGAAAATGATAATGGCAGCCTATGTGCAAATGTGCTTGATAGAGTGGATGGATGTATTAATTGTGTAAAGAAATGTAAGAGCCTCCAATAAAAGTATTTAATAAGAGACATATTTTAAAGAAAGTGCATCTTAGAGAACAAAGCATAGGGTACTCTTTAAGTGTTTCTTGCTAGATATAAGTTTTTAGGAATAAAGCAACATTTGATATAAACCCCCTGTACAAATTAATTGCATATTTATATTGAAAAAAACCCTGAACCCTTTAATTTACACAAATTCACCAGCATCAAGGCCACTGTAATCACATGCACTAGGGACAGCAACTTCCTTTAGCTTTGTTGACCAGAACTCAAGGTGTCCAAGCCAATCGACAGGATGCCTCTAAAAGTATAATCAGCTATTTGGCCCTGTATGGAAACTTGCAAGAGAGATCTTGTCTCTTGATCTTATTCAAAATCCATCAGCATCTGCAAACACCTAAGCCAGAAGCCCATCAAGCTGCCCTAAGCCTATCAGCCTACCATTTCTTGAGTTTCCACTCAGTTGCTCAGTATTGGACCATAGTGAAGGAAGCTCTGAGAACCCATGTCCAAGACAAAGGAGCTCTTTTTAATCATAGTGAAGATTGTGATGACAGGATGGCTGCTTATAAAAGCAAGTGTCTTAATCCTTTGGGGTGGAGTTTCCACACCGATTTGCATAAAAAACAAGCAATCACCCTGACCTACATTGGCCAACCCCCTGGCAAGTGACACTGCCGCCGAGTAATTGCTTAGAAGTGTCCCCTACAGATAGGTGTCAGCTCTAGACACCCTTCCGGGAGCTTCTCTAACTCAACTGAAAAATTGAAGCGCATTGCACAGGATGAAACTACCCTTGTGGCTTCACAAACTACCTCTTTACAGAAGTAGAAAGACACATCTATTTTCTGAGGTGTGGCAAGTGATTCTGAAATGCTGACCATGCTACTAGAATAAAGTGACCAGAATTTCAGCGGGACACCATCGACCTGGGGGGAGGAGGCGGTGTCTTGATTAAAAATATTGTCTATATGGAGCAACAGCAATGCTCATAGAATGCAAAAATAGTGTTGTGATATATTAATTTAATTTTAAAACGCTGCAGGACATGGACAAATTATAAAAAGCAGGAATTCTGGACACTTGATCCTAGGATCCTAGTGTGTAACCCATTTTGCCCCCAAGATTCCCTCCTCTGAAGGACTAGAGCTATTGTAACAAGGGTGCTTGTTACAGATCCTGGGGGCCAGGGGGGGAACTGTCCATGTTGTTATGCTTAACGATTCTTTTTCTTTAAGAGCAATGCAAACGTCACATCAAGAAACTCATGTAACTCAATATGATTCTCATATTGAGAATCAGCTTCCTGTTTTCCAAAAGTTGGAGATGTTATGTCTCAGGGCCTTTAAGATTTTAGGCACCAGAGAAGACATGGCAATCAAATTCCCTTAGAAGAAAGTTTTAGAAATCTGTGTCCAAATAAAAGAAAATAATCCAAAAGAAAATATATCTCCATTGATATACAGGAGAGATGTAAACAATTAACTCACACTCTGTGAACATAAAAGTTAGATGTTTGAGTGTACTCACAAATGCCTCAGAAGCAAGGGTTGGCTGTCCTTTATGAAAAATCAGGCCTTGAAAATCCTACAACGAAGAGTTAGTTCTCGTCGCATACACATGGTTGACATATATATTTTCCTAGCTTGCTAAAACAGAAGGGAGAATATTTAGTATACTAAGAAAGGTTTGAAATAAATTTTAGAATGAAGAATTTTTATAGTATCACGGTTATAATGGTCTTATAAAAAATAAACGTAGAAAAATTTTCCATTATTTATTTCACTGTTCAAGAAAGAAGCACTCTGCCCCAGCATCCATGCCCAATGTTGTTATGCTTTATAAACTCTTTCCTGAATAAAATAATTCAGAATAAAGTACTTTCCTGAATAAAATACTGACTACTTCTTATCACAGTGCATTTTGTGTCTCCTTTATGCACATTACAATAAACTCTTTAGTGGAAATTTTAGTAACAGGAAAAAGTGATATGAGAAATAAAACTGTGCAAAAAAATCCAAAGTGCACAGCATAATTTTCATGTAAGCCACAGGAAAAGTTTACACTTGCTGCATAGGAGCATGCACCAATACATACATACAAGGAAAAATCCCGTCAAAGATATTTGCAGTAGGGGATGGTGATTGATGAGAAGACAAGTTAGCAAAAAAATTAACTTTGGTTTTATACGTTTTCCTCAATTCTACTGAATTCTATTGAAATCAGAGTACAAGAATCTCTCCTTCAATATCAGGGTTTGGGGTTGCAGTGACAGACATTGAAACA
>PVJH01031558.1:0-23621 GCA_004026705.1 Nesogale talazaci
CCTTTCTATTTTTTTTTTTTTTTAGGCATCACTGCCCTCAGGTGGTGGGAGTAGGAGGCCCAGCCTTTGCTCCTGGGAGCTGGAATTGAACCTCCAACCCAGTGGGCCGCAGTCCTGCGAACAACCACTACGCCACCGGGGCTCAGTCCTCTTGGTACTTTCTACACATTTATTTTTGTACAGTGTGGTCTTCTACTTAAAAGGAAGAGCGTGGGAGGAGATCTATTGAGAAGAATATATCTCATTAAGAAATACAGGACACGTAAATGTTTTACTTCCCTGGGTGTTTCGAGTGGTTAAGAGCTCAGCTGCTGATCACACCCGGAGGTGGTTTACAAGAAAGGTCTTGTTTCTGCTTCTAGTAAAGCCAGACACCGCAAACTCCAGGTGTCCACACATAGATTATAAATCAGAGTCAACTCCATGGATTTAAAAAAAAAAACACAACAAATCCTTGAGTAAACAAGTGGCCATCCAGTTCAGAAGCAACAAAACCCCCATGGAAGAAACACACCAGCCTGTGTGACCACAAGGTGTTGAAGGGATCCGGTATTAGGCATCAAAGAACTAAAATCATATCGTTATAAACAAGGGGGAGTACAGATTGGTGACCCAAAGCCGATCAATAAGCAAAGCGACCTCCTCTTACAGAGGGGTTACAGGGAGGAGATGAGCCAGTTACAGTGTAGTAACAATGAAATATGCATCTTTCCTCTAGTTCTCAAATGCTTCCTCCCACCCACTATCATGCTTTTGGTTCTACCAGACAAGCCTGACTATAACAGGGGATGTACACTGGAGTCGGAAACATGGGGAATTTAGGGTAGATATTCCCTCAGGAAGAGTGATGGGAGTGGTGATACTGGAAGGTGGAGGGTTGGTGGAATAGAAAGGGGAACCAATTTCAGGAATCTACATATAACCTCCTCTCTGGGGCATGGCCAACAGGGAAGTGAGTGAAGGGACACATTGGACAGTATACGATATGAAATAGCAATGTGTAAATTATTAAAGGTTCATGGGGGGGTAGAAAGGAAGGGAAATATGGGGAGCTGGAACTGGGGACCTAAGTGGAGGGAGGATATTTTGAGAGTGTTGATGGCAACAAGTGTGCAAATGAGATCTGCATATAATTGATGTATGTATGGATCATGAGGGGAGGTGTGTGAGTACCCCATAAAATGATTCATTTAAAAAAGAGTGGGGGAGAGGAGCTTATACCAAGGGTTCAAGTGGAAAATGTTTGGAAATGTATGTGGCAACATGTGTGCAAATGTGTTTGATACAGATGATGTACTGAATGTTACAATAGCTGTAAGAGCACCCAATAAAATTATTTTTTAAAAAAGAACAATGGTTACAAGGAAAAAAAACAAATCTTTGAATGTCATCATGTATGTTTGCTTCAGAATTATTGCTTATTATTGGGATAGATGTGAGAACACCAGGCTCAATTCAATCTTCTCCCATTCTATGCCCTCATTATATAGGCCAGCTTCTTCTTTTTAATAGTCCAGAATGCTATTCACAGCAACTTTTTTTTTTGGTGCATCACTGCCTCTGGTGGTCATGGGAGCTACCCAGCGCTGCTCCTCAGAGCCGCCCATGGGCCACAGTCCCGCACTCAACCACGTACACCACCGGGGCTCAGCCCTCACGGCAACTTTTTGGCTGTAGGTCTATCCTTGAAAACTACAAACTGAAGCGGCTGTAACATTGTGTTGTTTGTGGTTCATGGAGCCTACTTAAGTCTGTGTTGGGCTCTAGGACAATAAACTTGAGAACTCCACAATCTAGGAGGAGAGAACATCTCGCCGCAGACCACATTCATGCCGTGAGCTCTAGCACAGAGACATGGAGAAAGAGGAGGCTTTCTGCTCCTGTAAAGATTTGCGGTCCCTGGAACTCAGGAGAGCAGGGTCACTAGAAGTCAAAAAATAGATTCCAAGGGCAGCTTGTGAATGAGCGGACCAGTGAAGGGCCCCCAGTTTAAAGGGAACTGGGGGAGATAGAGACCAAGGCAATATGAATAACATTGGCAGTGTCCTTGACAGTGACCACCGTGCTGAGGACAATCCAAGACATTGCTTAGGCGTGATTTGTGCCCTGGACTTATTTTACAAACTCTCCTATCTAACAATGTATGTGTGCAAATTGCGGTCTTCTTCCGCTTCTCCGGTCCCACCTTTAATCATGATGTATTGATCAACTCCATCAAGGGCACTGCTGAGCAAGCTGGAGAGACTGCCCCTCCCTGGGGTGGGGGTAATCTACTTTTCAAATGCACTCAAACTGAGGCCAAGATTATCTACATCCTTGATTAATGATCAGAAGGAATTCAATGGAGACTTAATCTATGTGAGGATGCTGCAAAATGGGTTTGGGGCTTCACCAGACTGCAATCTTTCTTCTACAGTGTCTTCAATTGTAAGCACTGAAATATTGCTTTACTTCAAGCAGAGTGGCACTAATCAAACATGTGGAAAAAACTAGTGTCCACAAGGTGGTAATGCAAAATGGTACCATCTCTGAGAAAGCTCTTGGCTCTTCCTCAAAAAGTTAAGCATAGAACTACCATAAAACAATGAGCTGCCATAGCCAGCAAATCCCTTTAAATTCAAAATGATTTTACATTTCTGGAGCTTTTTAAAAAAAATTGGATCTGATGATCGAAGGAAAATCAATGCTAGCAGTATAGTGTAATTTAAGATTTAGAATGTTTAAAATCTAAAATGTAACAGTCCGCTCCCTTACAGTAAAAATTTCACTTAAGCTTAATCAGCAGGATATTCTAATTTGGGAAGGACACTAACAAGAGCAGTAGCCAGACAGGAAACATCACCCCAATTTGGTTAAACAAGGGTGCATGCATGAAGCTTCAGGGGATGGTGATCTAAGATCTAATATAAAATGACTAAATTTTAAATAGGACACCATTGCCCGGGGGTGGGGTGGAGGAGGTTGTTCTTGATTAAGAATTTGGTCTATATGGAGCAGCAAAAATATTTGTAGAGGGGCTGAGCCCCAGTGTCGTAGTGGTAGTGCGCGGGTCTGCGGCCCAGTGGGACGGAAGTTCAATTCCAGCAGTGGGGCTGGGCCTCCTACTCCCACCACCGGAGAGCAGTGATGCCCCCCAAAAAATGAAAAAAAAAATATTCGTAGAATGCAAAAATAGTATTGTAATTTATTTATTTTCATTTTCAAACACCGCGGGATGTTGTTTGTTAAAAAGTAGGATGTCTGGTCACTCTAAGTAGGTATGGAAGATGTCCTACTGATCATTGTGTAGATGATGCCTTGTTAAAGTATCCATTGCCTCTTGTGACATTGTACATTTTTTTTTGTTTTTGTTTTTGGGGGCATCACTACCCTCTGGTGGTGGGAGTAGGAGACCCAGCCTTGCTGCTGGATTTGAACCTCCAACCCAGTGGGTCGCAGTCCTGCGCACAACCACAATGCCGTCAGGGCTCAGCCCGCCTCTTGTGACATTGTAAAAAAATCTGTTAATCTCCTTCAGTCATTGAAACAAGCAAGCAAACAATTTCTTGTATATTAACTTTGCGGCTCAGGAATGAACTCTGAAGGAGCTCAAAGGAGAAACTTGACTGTTTTTCTTCTACAAGCACAGTGGCTATGGTGATTTTGGCTACGGTGACTGACTCTCCTGGACCTGTTTTTGGTTCTGGTGATAGGCTCTCTTGGACCAGTTCAGTCTGATAACAGATCGCCTGATCATTTTCCCAGTGGCTAGTGAGTTTGTCTATTTCCTTTGTAGCTCGCAGTCCAATGCTGACCCAACTGTATCACCAAGGCCAAACTGTCACAGTCTTTGTCATATACCCAGAAAAAGTGAAAGCAGGAATACTCACAGAATCTCGACGGCAGTGTTCATTAGAGCACTATTAACGAGAGCTCGAGGTTCCAAATGAAATGGTATTCACTTCAAAATCATCCAGGAGGTGGGCAATGGGGAGAAGGTTTAGGTGACATGAGATTTTTAAAAAAATTAAAGAGGGACTTCGGCCCACAGGGTTGACAATTCAAATCCAGCAGCATCTCTCCAGGAGCAAGGCTGGGCTTCCTACTCCCACCAGGGCAGTGATGCCACACACACACAAAAAATTAAAGAACAAAACAGGGCTGAGCCCCGGTGGCACAGTGGGTTGAGTGCAGGACTGCGGTCCACTGGCTTGGCAGTTCAAATCCAGCAGCTCTCTCTAGGAGCAAGGCTGGGCCTCCCACTCCCACCAGAGGGCAGTGATGTCCCCCCAAAAAAGAACAAAACAACCCCCCCCCAAAAAAAATGAGATTGGCTGTGTGAGAGTGATTGAAGCTGAATGAATGATACATGAAGGTTCATGAGATCATTGTTCAATTTTGTTTGGACTTCTCGATTTTCAGAAAGAAAGAGGGAAAACATGAAAATAAGCAAGAGGATCTTATTAGATTAAAACTAAGAAGGAAAAAATAATATGGCAATAGACTAACCCCCTCTTGTAGTCCTACCTCAACCTCAACCATCTCAGCCCATCAGAGTAACTCCCGTCCACATTGCCCAGAAAGAGCACCACTCGGGGACACACAGGTGTGTGTGTGGAGTTTCCATCCTCACAGAGAGCAGCCAGAACTGCAGCAACAATCTGTCAAATCCTGCTCAGATCTGTGATTCTAGAACCCAGGGCTGCCCAGTGCACCTCGAGAGCCACAGGCAGCTCTTTGAGAATGGACAAGAGGCTCCAAAGGAAAATTGAAACATTTTAAAGGATAGTATTCAAATAAATGGTGATCTCAATTGGTGGCAAAAATATATTTATGGCTCTCGAATAATTTTTAAATTGTGATGAGGGATGGGGTTGACTGTGACCTTTTCTTCTCAAAAGTTCGCTGACCCCCTGGTCTAGACAATTCATAAGAATTATCCAAAGGGCAAGCCCAGTTTGCTAATTTACATTTCTCAGCTAATTCCCAGGTAATATAAAGTTCGTCTGTGAATATCATTTTCTTCCAATACTGAGGAGAGTTGCCACTGTCTCTACATTATGGAGAACCCAGCGTAGAATTGCTCCACAGTAATTTCTTGACTGCAAACGATGGAAGCCAGTGACCATTCATTTCTCTAAGGAGACACTAGAAATCAAACACAACTGGCTGCCATCTAATCAATGCCCACTCACAGCAATCCAGAGGGTAGACCTGGGCCTGTGAGTGCTGAGGAAGTAGCTATTCACTGGAGGAGGGAGTTCCTTCTTTCTCCTTCACAGCTGCTAGTGGGTCCTAACTGCTGCCTGACCTTGTGCATCTGACCTTGGGCATCAATGCCCTCTAGATGGACTCACTTCAATGACTTTTAAGGTTAGCAGGCAAGTCCGTAAACTGTTTGCTCCCACTGGGACCTGGCCCCCAACATTGGGCTTCAAGAATTCTTTTTTGGGGGGGTGAGGAGGGGGCACCACTGCCCTCTGGTGGGAGTGGGAGGCCCAGCCTTTCTCCTGGAGAGCTGCTGGTGGATTTGAACCGCCAAGCCAGTGGGCCGCAGTCCTGCACTCAACCACTATACGCTACCAGGGCTCAGCCCAGGCTTTCAGAATTCTTAAGTGGTTACAATTACCATGTCAATTGTTCCTCATCTACCTTGGAGGCCATTCTGATTTATTGCAGCCTTATATTATAGGGTGGGACTGCCCTGGAAGGTTTCGGAGATTAAATTTTTACTGAGAGTAGAAAGTCTTATCCTTCTCCTAGACTGGCTGGTAGTTTTGAACTTCTGACCTTGCAGTTAGCCCTGCAAGTAACCCAATATGACACTGGGGCTCCTTCAAGGTTCTTTTCCGAATGCAGAGAAACCAAACTTACTACTGGAGAGCCAAATCTGACTCAGTGATCCTATAGGTAACTTTATAGGTCGAGGTAGAACGCTTCTTGTGGGTTTGAGACCCTTTCGGGCTTTTTACAGATCTACTCTTTATGTTAGAACTAACTGCAGGAGAGATTAACATACCTTGATCCCGACGGAAATCAGTTGAACAAATTTCTCCCTAAAATTCTCGGAATCTTTTTTTGCCACTCCTTTCAAAACTGCCTCACTTAACCCATGACCAATATTGATATAGGCTCTTCTAACCTATTCCATCCATTCCACTGACACTTGGCAGCTAAAGTTGATCACCTTGAGTTTATCCGCACCCCCCTCCCCCAAGTCGTAAAGGGGAGAGAACAAAGTCCTTGTTTGTTATGTATTGGGAATGACACAATTAACAACTAATAGAAAAGACAAAAGCATAGCACTGATAAAAATCACCACCTTCAGATAAAGGAGTGGAGGGAGGGAACCCCGGTGGGTCGCTACTAAAGTTCCAACCCACTACTCGCCCTGCCGGAAAAACCAGGGCCGTCGGCTTCCGTCCCGACTGCGGCGCTGAACACTCGGTGCGGCAGTTCTACGCGGTCCTGGAGGGTCGCTGGGGCCTGGAATCCTCTCCAGAGCCGGGGAGTTTGTTTCTTCGGGGAGCTAGGAGGGAGGAAAGCAGAGCTTATCTGGGTAGCAGGAAGTAAAAGGACGCATTTGCTTAAAAAAGAAGACAACAGCTGGGAGCCGTCGGGTTAAGTGGGGGCGACTCAGACGGCCCGAGCATGGCTGACTTGGATTTATCCTGCGCGTCCGTGGAAGTGGAGTCCTCAAACTACATCGACATGGGAAAGGTGAGTTCAAGTCGGAATTCGTTTGCCCCAGGTCCCCGTTTTCAACTTCGTTCTGTCTAGGTCTCCGCTGTGTTTCTGTCGGGTCAGGAATGCGACCTGACTGTATTTCTCGTCCATTGAAACTTCCAGCTTCCTTCCTGCGGCCTCGTCGGCTTTCTGAGGGCATGGCTGCCCTTCTTTCACATGACTGTGGCTCTGGGGACATTTATTTTAGCCAGGGTAAAGAAAAGATAGAGGCCGAAGGGAAAGTTTATGGCAAAGACAAGGGGGCAGAGCAAGACTTAAGATAAAAGGAAAACAGGCCATGTGGACAAAGAAGGTCAGAACGCAATGGGGCTGGCTTGCTTGCTGGCTTCAGGGGTGAGAAGTAACCTCTGGCCAGTGGGTTTGGGGCCTCTGGGTGAACTTGGCGACTATGTGGGGACCTGCACGGGGAAATTAATGTGGGAAGGCATCAACAGGATCGAATTGGCCAGTATTAGTGTATGATATGGACCAGTTAAAGTCCTTGAGCCTGATGAGTCTCCAGTGAGTATGCCCTAATGTCAGAGATTTATTGTTAACTTTTTTGGTCTGGGGGCTTTGTTTCTAAGGCTTACGAGAGTGAAATGTCTGAGTGCTTAAAAGTGGTTGGTATACAAATGCAAAATCGCTATTGCCGGGTTGAGCATTTCGGAGCTTTGGGGAGCTGGTGAAGAGATTTAAATGGACCGGGGGAGGGGCGCGTCGGCATGAGATCAATGTAACTATTCTTCCCAGAGAGTATTACAATAGGACTGGAATGTTGGGAGGGCGTTTATTTACCTTTGACTTGGAGAGAGAAAGTTAAGTTCAGAAATTTGAAGCATCACGTGCTACAGTCTACAGTGGGTCGTTTTAATTTCTGGGACCCAATCTCCTTATTCGTGAAATAGGAAAGGTAGTAGTACACGTCCACCCACTGTCCTGTGAGACTTAATACCAGGAAAACACGCAGAAGCAAACAAAGCTCAAGTAGATTAAGTTTTGGCAATTTTCATGTGTTACAGGCTGGAACTAGGAAGGGCCCAGCCTTTTCTTGACGAGTCTGCAGGCCTTGGTTATGTGGTACAGCCAAGTTTGAACCATCAACCTTTACGTTTACGATGGGGGAGGGGAGGAGGAGAGAGGGAGACACAAAGGGGGGGGGGCAGGGGCAGTAAGACCCCTGCCTTGGAGTGAGTGCTGACTCAGCGCCCAACTATGGGTTTCGGAGGCTCTGTTTAAGGGTGTAGTCTTTCTCCCGCAGAGCTGCTGTTAGGTTTAGAGAGGGCCTCTTCTATACTGCACAAACTTATTATTCCTGCATTTCCACTATTCCATCCCATGATTGCTGTGTGCCCAGTTAGTGCTAGGTTTCTTTTTGTTTGTTTGTTTTTGTTTTGGGGCATCACTGCTCTCCGGCGGTGGGAGTAGGAGGCCCAGCCCCACTGCTGGAATTGAACCTCCGTCCCTGTGGGCCGCAGTCCCGCGCACAACCACTACGCCACCGGGGCTCAGCCCTGTGCTAGGTTTCCGTTGGCCCGTAAAACACCCAAACTCATTGCCTTCGAATTGATTCCGACTAATAGTAAGCCTCTAGGTCAGGGTAGAACTTTGCCTTGGCTTTCTGAGTCTGGAACTCTTTGTAGAAGTAGGAAAAACCTCATCGTTAGAGGAGTGTCTGGTTGTTGTTTGTTTTTGTTTTGAACTGCTCACCTGTGGTTAGTATGCAGCCCAATGTAATTACTGCGCCACCACCTGTCCTGGGCGCCCCCTGGGTAAAAGAAGCAGAAATGATCGATGTAGCTGGCGCTCTGGAAAGGTGTTGAGTCGAAAGCTGGAGAAGAAAAGGGCCAGACCATGGCAGAATTTGTAACTTCAGCGAGGGGGTTTTGTCTTTAACCTGAGAGCTTGACAAACCTTTAAAGGATTGAAAATAATGGCATGAAAATAATGGCAGGTAGTGCAGAAAGAACTGTCAGAAAGGATTCAGGAATAACAAAACAATAATAATGCATTTTCCAGTGAATGTTCTGGTGGGGTGCTGGTTACTCGCTGGGCGGAGTCCCAGCTAGGTTGGCTGTCAAAACTGCCAGCAGCTCCCCGGGAGACACTCAACTCCTAGAGTTACAGCAGGAAACCCACAGGGGCAGTTCTGTGCTGGCCCATAGAATCGTTGAGCTAGCATCAACTTGATGACCGTGAGTTGAGTGTATATGACATTCTCCCTGCATGATGGCATCTTCTATGCTGTGATAGAAGATGGGAAAGAAGTCTTACAAAATCTGAGAGAGAAATTAGTGTCCTTCATATTTCAGCTGATGAGGAGGATGGCACGAAGGGAACAAATTTCAAAGGTGAGCAAAAGGGTCCCCTCCCCCCCCCCCCCCCCCATCCTCTTTTGAAGGAGAGGAAGGTGCAGTGTTTACAATGAATGCTTGGCTTGCAATTCAAGCTCGTTAACTGCTCCACAAGAGGAAAATGAGGCACCCTACCTCCATAAAGAGTTACAACCTCAATGGCCCTAGGCTCTCTTGAATCCTAAGGAGTACTGGTAGTTTAGGGGTTCATGTATAAAGTCATGGGTTCAAACCTACCAGATGTCTAGGAGGGAGAATGATGAGGTTGTCTACTTTCGTGAAGATCTTAAAGGAGTAGTTCTACTCTTATGTTAGGGTCACTCACTAGAGATCGAATCAATCAGGTGACAATGAGTGAAATAGTCAACAGGATCCTTAAAATCCAAATTGACCCAATGCCAGTAGGTTCCTCTTTTTTGACCGTGCAAATTTGTTTTTGCCGATTTCTCTACAGGTCCCTTTATGCGATAAAGAATTTTCTAGTGGACATCACGGATCCTTCAAAGATGCATTAAGCCCAACCGAATGGTTGGCAGTTTGAGTCTATTTGAAGGTGCATCTGAAGAAAGGCCTGGTGGTCCGCTTCAGAAAATTGATCAGAAATGCTATGGAACCCAGTTCTGCATTGCCAGTCCTAAGATCACAATGCATCAAAGTTGATGGCAACTGGTGGTGGTGGACTTAAAACTAGATTCCAGGGAAGTCAGTAACTGGTTTCCTGTTCACCAGTTGGACAGACCCCAGTGGTTAACATTCTTGACTGTAGATAGAAAACTTAGCTAATCAAACCCCATCAGTCATTCTATGAGTCAGAATTGTCTCAATATCACTGAGTTGGGCTTTGGATATGATGTTCATCACTTGTGTCTTGTAAATAGGCAGTTAAGTTGGGTGACATCAAGTGACAACTAGTGACTGACATTTCTTTCCAGAATTACTTTGAAAGCGAATTGGACGAAGATAGTATCGTCATCACACTGGTTCCAGTTAAAGAGGAGCCTAACGGAGAGCAACCAAGTGAACAATGTGCTCTTATACCACCAGAAATCAGACCAAAGAAGCCTAGGAAAAGAAATACAGGTAACACTGTGCAAAGTTCAGTTGGAATCTCCCCCTCTGCATAGAGCCATCTTTCACAACCTGCCATAAGAGACCGTCTAACTGTTGTACTTCTCTGATTTGCCAAAACAACAGTGACTTGCTTTCTAAGACACACAATAAGCACATGGAGAAATTGGAGTAGAGCAATTGGGATAAAAGTAGTCAATATTCTCCTACTCCCACCACTGGAGAGCAGTGATGCCAAAAAAAAAAAACACCAAAAAGTAGTCAATATTATTGGGCTGAGCCCCAGTGGGGTAAGTGGTTGAGTACAGGCCGGGCTTGGCTGTTCAAATCCAGCGGTGACTCTCAGGAGCAGCACTGGGTAGCACCCATGACCACTAGAGGCAGTGATGCTCTTCTCTCCCCCCCACCCCCCCACCTCCGCCAGAAAAAAAACTAGTCAATATAATGCTCTACCCAGTTGAAAACTGAGCTGCTGGTATATGTAGTGGAAATAATTTGGGGGCTACGATCTCAGCTAATACGCTTGGGTCTCAGGGCTGCCATTTTGGCAAGCATGTCTTCAATACTTTATTTCTGTTCTGTGTCCTGGTGTTCCAGTGAGTTTAGGATTGGTCTCATAACTACAAGGTCAGTGGTTCAAGGGACAGGAGAAAGATAAGGTTGTCTGCTCCAATCTCTAAAGATTTGTAGTCTCAGAAACCCTTTCAACAATTCTCCTCTGTTTATATGGGTTGCCATGAATTAATTCAGCTGGTGGCGATTGGAATTCTTTTATTTGAACAGCTTTCAATTTATATTAAGCTCATGGGAAAAGGGAGTAATAAACAGCAAAAGAGGAGTGTTATTGTTTTTCAAGTATTCAACTCACCACATCAAAAAAATGACAAATTAAAAAACAAAGGCCAAGCCGAGTGGCCCTTCCTTTTTCTCCTTGTGAGTACGGGAGTAGAATTGTGACTGGCCTGTAAAGATTTAAGTGCACTGAATTTAGATAATTGTTTTAACTAGTTGAAAACTACATTAAATCATTGTCAACTTTCTGCTGTGGATATCTCTCCCCTGGAAGTGAATTTATTGGGAAAATGCTAACCTTCACTGAGGAATAAAAATTGCTGTTAGAACACGAGGACACTTAAGAAATTGGCAACATGTTCACATGAACTTTAAAAAATGTGCCCTAGGCGTGAAACAGCTCTGGCTATAGTTCAGGCATCAAGGTAGGATGAACAAAGGACTTTAAGTTGGCTCTGCCCGCAACTGATAAGAGTACCACCAGTGAGTGTTTTAAGTTATAAAATAATAAGGTGTGTGTAGATGCGGGGGAAGCAGTTATTTGGGTGCAAACTGGTTTGTGAACAACACTAAGTGAGAGGATCTCTGGAGAATGGTGACAAACCTTACAAATAATTAAACTTGACTCTTGGTTTCATTGTTTTCTCAGTTCATCTTCCTCAAACAAGCAGACCAGCCAAAGTTCGCCAAAAAAGTAGTACAAATGTAGACTTGACTTTGCCAGAAATTTTGCCTCCGGTAACTGAGGTCCACAGGGACACTTTGCGGAAATGGTGTCAGCAAGCCAATCTGAGCACTGATGGGCAGGTGAGTACTCTGGTGAAAATCTGCCACTCCCGACATGTGTGGGAAACTTCGTTTCATTGTAATTTTCCTTTTTATTCTTCAGAAAGTGGAAGTTTACCTGCGGCTACAGCAAGGTGTTTACCCTCACCAGAAACAGGTGAGTGAAAAGCGTGCTGCCCATCTCCTCCCTTCTCCTGGTCAGCTGCTCCTCTGGGGCCATATCTGTCTGCTCAACAATGGCAGTTTTGACATGCGGTGGGAACTTTTTCTCTTTGTGGTGCTGCCTGTGCAATAGGGGTGGGGAGGTGTTTATCCTCTGTAGCCCTGACGGTCCTCAACCCACAAGGTGCTGTGAGCACCTCCCCTGGCTCCCATTTAGACAGCCACGCCTTTCTCCATGTGGATGAATGTAGCCTGGGGGGCAGTCCCCCTCACTTGTGATCCCTGGGGGTCCTTGGCATGGCGGCCTGAAAGGGCTCAGGGATGCCCCAGACAAGACTCAATCTAATCCACAATCTAGTCCAGCTCGGTCGTGACCCAGTAGGGCAGGTGAGTGGCTTCTGAGATTTTCCACCTTCCACAGGAGCAGCTCACCACCAGCAGGTCTACGGGATCCAAAAGTGTTGTCGTCCCGAGTTGGAGTGGGCTAGTTAGTGAAAATGAAATTGAAGGTGTTTTTCTTTTTTCCTTCGACTGACATCGAATTCACATAGCATACAATTGCTAGTTTGATCACAATGAGAAGAGATGTATAGTCATCACCATTCTCAATCAGTTTTGTTTGTGCGATTTTCTTCCATCGTCCTCATGTTTAGCTCCCCATGTTCCACTTCCCAGTGCATTGTGCATGACAGCCTGCCTATTTGCCTCCCTGACCCCACGTCAGAGGGGATTCCTCTGGGGCATACTCCACATTTACTTTCCCTTCCCTCTTTTTCCTTAAAACGCAAAGAACTTTAAAATGGGCCTCAAGGAAGATCTCATGATAACATTGCATCTGGTCCTGAGTGTGCCATAATTGACTTCACAATGCCCTCAACACAGGCTTCTAGTAGGAGCTCTTAGTGAATACTCAGTGTGGTAGTCTGGGTAGTCTAGAGGAACAAATTTATGGACATGCATATGGATATAAGGTAACAGTTTATATACAAAAGGAATGGAACACTGAGAAAGCATCCCAACCCATCCCAAAGTCATAAGTCCAATATTAGCTCATATGCCCGATACCAGTCTATGATGTCTCCTTCCAACTCACGAAGTCACAGGTCAGTGGGTGCAGAATCCCAGCGCTGACAGGGGTCTCCCCATGGCTCCTCGTTTCCAGGACTCAGGGTCCATCAACAGCATCCAGTGGTGGCAGAAACAACTCATCGCTGGCAGGGGTCCCCACGTGGCCTCTCCAGCTTCAGAGGCCTGGGTCCATCAGGGCAAAGCCATGTGGCTTCTCCCGGCTCCTCAGACGCTGCCATCTTGTCTTTTCTGTGATTCATTGTCTCTGAGACTAACTCCCAACAACTGGGGAGATAGCTTCTCGTCTTCACGATGGAAATACTGTGAGATTTCCCAGACATATCAGGAGAAAGCCAAGCCCACACAGAGACCTCATTGGTTACTCAATGGCTATCTCCAGATTAACAGGCTTAGACTCCACCCCTACATCTCAATCATGAAATTAACATGAGCACATGACTGCCACACAAACCAAAATGTCATTTCCAGGAAATTCCTCTCACACCACGGGAAGCCAAGATTCAACCAAGATCAAGGAAACGCAAGATCAAGCAACCGAGGCTTGAGAACAAGGACACAGGAGTTCCAGTGACAGAAGTCACCAACTTTGTTGAAGTGAACTCTCCAGCTCCCGAGGCCACACTGGCCTCCTGGGCCCGGATTTCCTCAAAAGCCCTTCAGCCTAAGACTATGAACTCACGTCACTTGCACTCAGCGGTTGAGGCTTTTTTGCCACCAGGCTTTGGTAAGGTCCATTCTTTCCAGAAAGGGAAGGAGAGGGTTATGTAATGGCTATGAATCTAGATTGAAGATTGTACCTCATGTGTGGTTGATATATAACAAGAGTTTTATCTCGTTGAATCTTTAAGCCAGGTGACTATCAGCATTTTTTCCAAGAGAGAAAGAATCTGATTCAAGCATCAACCACATCCTGAGGTCATCCCATTTTTTTTTACCCTTTGACATTCCATTGTGGTTTTGTTGAGTCAGACTCCATAGCATTCAGACATTCAGGGCAAAAGTTTAACTGTCCCCATATGGTTTCTAAGGCAATAATTTTTAAGACTGCCATATCTTTTTCTTGTGGAATGAATGGTGGGTCCAAACAAAAGACTTACTGGCAGCCAAGAATGTGGTAAAATAGGTGTTGGAATTGAATATCTTTGGTTCAAATGCTTATTTTACTATCTCCTAAGGATGTAACATGGGCAAATTACATAGCTCCTGGGCCTTGGTGTCATGATCTATAAAGGTTACAAACATGCTATTGAGAAAGAGTGATGAAACAGACTTTGGCATATTTTAAGCAGACAATCATGGAAAGACTTCCTGTCCTATAGGAAGTATTCAGAGTAATTTTAGTACAACCTCTTTTGCTCAAACTTCTTGCTATTTCTGTTTTTGTCTCCAGCACATTCTGTCAGGCCAGCACAAAATTGTGCTACATTTACATGGCTCTCTTTCCACCTCCTGAAGTCTTTTAGATCCCCTTTGACTCAGGCCTGGCATTGTAGAGTATCTTGTTCATTATCAAGGCACCCAGCCACAAACAAGACCAGGGACTTGTGGGTTGCCTTGTGTCAGGAAGGTATAGTAACTTGTGCAAAGGCATTATCCAGCCTGGGGACTGGATCTTCAGATGACACCATTCTATTTTTCATTGAAGTGCTGCCATGTGAGGTAGTCACAGCCCACCCTTATACATCCTTTATATTTTTATTCCATAGCCAGTAAGTACCCCATGCCTAGAAATGCACCTAGTTGCTGGATTTCTTGTGCATGTTGTGAGAAACAAATAATTTCTCATTGCTTATAGTGCATCTGTTTGAGGAGCTAGAACTATACATATAAGGAAACCTTAGAAAGTTTCTGGGAAAACTGCCATTATCTTTCAATTCCAGAAATCCCTAATCCCTCCCCACCCCACCACTACCCCCGGATTTTTGACATTCCCTGGTACACAACTGCATTAAAGGTTGCAGGGGCCATATCTTGAGATTGTCTCCCCTCTTTCCATAAGGCAGAAGTCAGGCACTCCTCCACCCTTCATCCTTTTTTTTTTTTAATCATTTTATTGGGGGCTCATAGAACTCCTATCATGATCAATACATAATTGTGTGCACACTACATCTGCACATTTGTTGGCATCATTCTGGAAATATCCTCCTACCTAGGCTCCTGGTACCAGCTCTCCATATTTGTCCTCCCCCACTCCACCTTAACAATGTACAAATTGTCATTATTTTGTCATGTATAGTACACTGTCCAATGTGTCTCATAACTCACTGCCCTGCTGCCCATATCCCAATGAGGAAGGCGTGTAGATCCCGCCAATAGGTTTCTACTCCACTTCCCCCCACACTTCATCCTTCTCAACCCAGTCAAAAGCTCTTCTCACAGTACTCTGCTTCCTTGCTGGGTGGGTCCCACTATTCATTGTGATGGCCACACAGAACTCAGACCGAACTCAATTAAGGAGGTCAATTAGGGGGAAATGGTGTGTTAGCACACGCCAGGATTTGTAAATAGTGAGGACAGAATCATTGGTTCACAGTAAAACCTCAGCCAGTAGCCAGCTTCCACTCTAGGCCTCAGTCTCTCAGTCACGTGATTCCTTGATTTCTGTGCCTATGGACCAGGTAGTCAGGGCTACCGCTCTATGGCAGAATTTTAACCGTCTCAGTGCCCCTCCTTTGTCCCCATGGTTTCCTTGCCTCAACCTCTGATCTTCTCAGTCTTTGCCACTGTAGTTAGTGTACTCCACTTCTGAGGGTCCTGGGATTTCTTTTCTCTGCTCCTACTCTGTCCCTGAGGAGATGGGAACGAATACTGATCTCTCCGTGTTAACATGCACTCTTATTTGCGTGGTGCACCTATCATTTGGTTGGATTTAAGAGACATGGGTAGAAGGGCCATATTTCACTCCCACAATTTTTTGCTTGCAACACTTTTTTTCTTTTCTGCATCACTGCCTTGGTGGTAGTAGGAAGCCCAGCCTTGCTCCTGAAAAGCTGCTGTTGGATTTGAACCATCAACCCTGTGGGCCCCAGTCCCGCATACAACCACTGTGCCACCAGGGCTTGGCTACTTGCAACAGTTTTTATAAACCCATAACTGTTCTATTCTCAATTCTATACCAGCCAGCTGATATCCCAGTTCCTTACATACATAGATATTTTCTTACATTAAAAAGAAATCTACATGTTGAAATCCTATGTGGAAAGGATGCATAAGTCATGTATGTGCTTTTTTTTTTGGAGGGGGGGACATCACTGCTCCGATGGTGGGAGTAGGAGGCCCAGCCCCACTGCTAGAATTGAACCTTCGTCCCAGTGGGCCGTAGTCCCGTGCAAAACCACTACACCACCGGGGCTCAGCCCATATATGTGCTTTTAAAAATGAGTCGAAACTAAAAAAAATGAGTATAAACTAATAAGGACCACATAAAAAAAAAAATTCCCCCAAACTGAGAATGTTTGTGAATAAGTATGCTTGCATTCGTGTCTTGATTTCTGGGAAAGGTAATTTTATTTTAAGGCATTGCACTTTATTTTCATTTGTAAATAATAAAGGTCAATACAAGGTAAATATCAATAATTTCTGTAAAGAACAAACACTTTACGCAGTGTAGGTCACTTTGCAATAATCTGGCTACAAAGCCCAGCATTCAGAAAGGTTAATTGCTTTCTTCCCTCATGCTATAAAATTTGTGAGGTTAGATTTTACCAGCTTTTGGCCTACATTTTCATGCTTCTCATTCAGTTTTTCCCCTTGTAGCTAACTAAGAATGCCTTTCTGGGTTAGGGCCATGAGTCCTTGGTCTGGCTGACTGTACGTACTTCTGTATCCTTCAGGCAGCAGATGGTGTGTGGTTCACGGCAAAACCCTCCCCGCAGAAGTCGAGGGCTGGGTTCGCCTGCAGTTTCACGCCGGTCAGACCTGGGTGCCGAGCACACCCAGGAGAATGATCTCGCTCTTCCTCTTACCTGCTTACATTTTCCCACCCTTGGACATCGAAGATAATATGTTGTGTCCCGAGTGTGTTAAGAGGTAACTCTGAGATGTCTTTTTTTTTTTTTTTTCCACCCCCTGAGATGTCTTTCTAAGCCCACGGTCTGTAGAAAAGTAAATGTCTAGATGGGGGGTGGTAGCTCCTTTCTCTGTCACCCTTAGCATGCCTTGTCAACTAAGGTCTAAAACTCATGTCAATGACCATTCACAACCTATGACAACTCCATGACCATGGGGTGTACTAGGCAGGTAAACAAGGTAGCAGCAGTTGTTCACTGTGGATGTTTCATCTCTTGCCATACCCAGATGTCTCCCTTGCAATTTTCAAAAGTATTTTCTAACTGGCTTTCTAGGAACGAGGTACTCATGAAAAAATTGACCACGTTGACAAAGGCGAAGTAGGTTGAGGTGAACCGTCATTCCCTTTGGAGGGGCAACACATTCGTAAGTGACCAAGGATGGAGTGCCCGTGTCTTAACTGATGTGGACCTCACTGGCTGCTGTACTCTGACTGACCTGCGCATAGCGCTATCTGAGACCGGACTACAAGCAGGAAGGTGGGCCCAGAGGTCTGTGATCTGGCGAGAAAAGACTGCCGTTTTGCTTTGCGGTTTGTGGGTTGGGATAAAGAAGAGACTTTCCCATTAACCACAATTAAGGTGTTCCTCTGAATAGGGAGCTTCATTAAAGTGTGTGCTATTTTACCTACACAGACTACTGTTTTCCTTTTTATACAGTTTTCTACTCCTTTTAAAATATGCTGACAGTCTTCAAAAGTTATGCATTGGGAAAGAGTGACACTTTTCATTGTCACCTTCAAAAGCGTTAAGCGTACTATAAGTAAAATTCCTCTAAGAATTAGAGTAAGAGTATGGGTTTTTTTTTTAATTGTTTAAATGCTCTGCATAGAGGTGATTGTAACTGACATAAACAGCAATGTGCTGTTTATCTGTACACCAAAAAACTTGAAATTTTACCCAACTACTGGGTAGGACAAAGGATTTGGGTGTGGTGTGTGGTTTTGTTTTTACTCTTGAGATTACTCTGGTGTCATCTACGAGTGACTGAGCCAATATTGCACATGTCCCTCTTCAAAGTAGTGATGCAGAAAATGTCAGTGTTTAAAATTGATGACTTCTGATTCCTAAAGTCAAAAACTGGGTATATGGTCAATAAGAACATTCTTGATAAGTGAAGTTGTCTGCGGACTACAGACAACTACAGACTGCAGCTATTATGATAGTCCATGGCCAAGCTAGAAGTCAAGAATAAACTCAATGCCAACAGGGCACCTAAGAATCTGAGCATTCTGGTGTCTAGGTTGTATGCTGGGTTATTAACCACTAAGTCCAGCAGTTCAAAACTATCAGCCACTTGACTGGTTAAAAAACAAACTCAGCTTTCTGCCCTTGTATAGAGTCACAGTCTACCCACAGGGGCAGTTCAGTTCTGTCATGTCCTATTGGGTTGCTATGAATTGCAATCAACTCCAGGGCAGTGAATATATATATATTTTTTGCTATCACTGCCCTCTGGTGGTTGTGGGAGCCACCCAGCCTTGCTCCTGGAGAGCCGCTGCTGGATTTGAACCGCCAAGCCGTGGCCCACAGCCCCGCACTCAACCACTTACACCACCAGGGCTCAGTCAGGCAGTGAATTTTTTTTTTTTTAAGGATGCCAGATGTTCATAAAAGCAGGCTTGGTTCTCCCCAGTCCTCCCCTATCATCTTATCCCGAGCTTTTAAAAGCTCTGGTGTTAGGCACAGTGGTTAGGCTGTGTTCTACGAAGTCCACAGTTCCAATTCTCCAGCCTGGGGGGGTGGGGGAGGGGAGGGGGTGGTAGTGGTGGTGGTGAGAAAGCTGGCTTTCTGCTCCTTAACAGTTAAGGGTCTTGGAAGTCAAGGGCAACCCTACCCTATCCTATGAGGTCACTAGTTGGCATTGACTTGATGGCAGTGGAATGGGTTTCATTAATATTAAAAGAAACAAATTACTATTTCTGTCTAGTTTTATTCCACCTTGTCATTGCCTGATACACGATTATAGTGTTCTCTTGGCTGTATAATTGTAGAAAAAGGAGCTTTGTAGCAAGGTGGGTTACCCTTGGCCTGCTGGCTGCAAGGCCAGCATTTCAAAGCCACCAGCTTCTCCAAGAGAGAAAGTGGAAGCTTGCTGTTCTCATAAAGATTTACAAATTCCACAGCCCACGGGGCACTTCTGTTCAGTCCTAGCTGTGAATCAGAACCTGACAGGCCTTCCTCAAATGCAGCATGGAGTAGGTTCCAATGCCCAACCTTTGAAAAGGGGTCATGCGAGCAGTTTGCCCCATCCAGGAACCTGAAAGGACCATGGTTCTTTATAAGCACTGTCATCACACTTCTCACATTGAACTGAACTATAAGGCACTGTGTCCAACCAAATCATTTAATTTTTTTTTTTTTTAGGCATCACTGCTCTCTGGTGGTGGGAGTAGGAGACCCAGCCCCACTGCTGGAATTGAACCTCTGTCCCTGTGGGCTGCAGTCCCGTGAACAACCACTACGCCACCGGGGCTAAGCCCCCAAATCATTTAATTTTGAAAATGATGGAAACTTATATACAAATGTACATGATACAATTAATGTATGGATCCCTGGTGGTATAGTGGGTTACATGTTGAACTGCTAAAAGGTCAGTAGTTGAAAACCATCAGGCACTTGGAAGGAGAAAGACGTGGCTTCCAACTTCCCTAAAGAGGTGTCAGAAACACATAGGGGCAGTGATTTCTACCCTGTCCTATAAAGTCTCCACTATACCACCAGGGATCCATACATTAATTGTATCATGTACATTTGTATATGTTTCCATCATTTTAAAAATACTTTCTGCTTGAGAACTTGGTATCAGCTCCTTTTTCCTCCCTTCCCCCACCCTTTTACCCTCATAATTTATATATTATTTTGATGTACCATCTGATCTCTTCACCCATATTTTACCCACCCTGGGGTTGGGGTGGGGCAGATAATATTTTGATACTTGTAATCCGTTTCCCCCTTCTCCCCACCTTCCCTCATTGTATCACTACCCCCAGGGGGCATGTGGAATTTGTCCTGGATTCCATGTGTCCAGAGCTCTAAACTCTACCAGTGTACATGGTCTAACCAGGTTTGTAAGGTAGAACTGGGTTTATGATAGTGGGGAGAGGCGGAAGCATTAAAGAACTAGAGGAAAGTTGTATGTTTCATCAGTGTCATACTGTGGCTTGACAGACTTGTATCTTCCTCGTGACCCTTCTGTAAGGGGATGTCCAATTGTCTACAGATAAGCTTTGGGTCTCCACTCCATGGGCTTCCCTCCTCCCATTAACATTGGTATGATTTGCTCTGGGTCTTAGATGCCTGAGACCTGATCCCATTCTGTGTGGGCTTTGTTGCTTCTCAGCTCCATGGCCACTTGATTATCTTCAAGGCTTTAAGACCTCTAGATGTTCATTTGATAGCCAGGTACCATCGGTTTTCTTCACATTTGCTTACGCACCCATTTTGTCTTCAGCGATCATGTTGAGAAGGCGAACAGCACAGAATTTTTTTTTTTTTTTTTTTTTTTTTAGTTTTTTGGGCATCACGGCTCTCTGGTGGTGGGAGTAGGAGGCCCAGCCCCACTGCTGGAATTGAACCTCCGTCCCAGTGGGCCACAGTCCCGCGCACAACCACTATGCCACCGGGGCTCAGCCCCACAGAATTTTTTATTATTAGAACAAAGTATACTTGCCTTGAGGGAGTATTTGAGTAGAGACCCAGTGTTGGTCTGCTTCCTTAATACTTAACATATAAACATATATACATAGGCCTCTGTCCTTATCATTATATATTAATATATTTCATGTAAATGTCTTTTGCTACCTAGTTCTATATTTCCTTTTACTTTCCTACTGTCCCACTGTCATGTTCAACCTTCATCCAGCTCGCAGTAATTCCTCTGGGATACATTTCCCTCTATCAAATCCCACCAGGCAGTCTATGCTCTCCTCTCCATAGCTCCCGCCCCTTTATTCATGTCTCTTTAAGATAGGCAAGATAAGCAATCCTGAGGAGAAAACAATGGAACCTATTGTTCTAAGGTTACAGGGGAGAGGAGGTGGGAGAAAGGGAGGAGGAAGCCAGCAAACCCAGGAACAAAGGGACAACTAGAGATCTATTTATTTTTTTCTATCACCTTATACACATGAAAGTTGGACATTGAATATTCAATGCATTGGATTACGGTGTTGAGTGAATGAGACAAAGAATATTGAAAGTATCATGGAGTGACACAAGAACAAACAGATCTGTCATACTTTGGACATTGTGAAGAACGAGTCTTTGGAAAAGCAAGTCATGCTTAGTAAAGTAGAGGGACAACATAAACGCGCAGAGTACTCAACACCATGAACTGACACAGGGGCTATCACTGCACTTCAGAATAGTGACAATTGTGAGAGGATGGTGCAGAACAAGGCCATGTTTCATTCTGTTGTACCTAGATAGGGTTGCTCTGGGTCAAAACCCGTTTGATGACACTTAAACCAACCTATAGTGTGATAAATGTAATTATGTAGATACCCCAAAATAAACCAATGTATATCTACATATTACAGTATAGTAAGTATGATTATCATACATACCTATATGTATTAAAGTTAAGGATTATGGCTGCCGTCAATATTTTTAGCCTCAGACAACAAAGAGCATCACTGTGAGTCAGAATGGAATGGATTGTCCAAATGTAGTAGACTTTTTTTTTTTCAAATTTTCAATGGTGGCCAGTTTTTTCCCCCAAACAAAATCCAATTAATCCTTAAGCTTTGTTTTGTTTAGGCTTAATATCTATGAAGTAATTTGAGATCACTAGGTTACACTCTAAGGATCCCTGATGGAACTGGATTAGCCCTTGGGCTGCCAACCCCAGAGTCAGTCATTCAAAGTTCTATGGGAAAAACAAGGAGACTGCTCTTGTAAAGCATCAGTCTTGGTTATTAGTGAGCCAGAATTGATTACATGACAGTGGATTTTCTGGCTTTGCGTTATAAGTTAAAAATGTAAGTGGATCCATATCCCCAAAACAAAAACCAGATCATTTCAACATGTAGAGGAAAAATGTCATAGAATAGTGGTGTAATAATGGGGAACACTGGGGAAACGCGCGCGCGCACACACACACACACACGCTTTGTACTAAGGTCTAAGAAAATAACACTCAGGAACAACCAGGGAAGAGAAAATGGCAGAGAACACACATTCAGGAGCTAGATTTCTGAGGCTCAAATTCAGGTCCCCAGTTTCCTTTACAAAAATGGGTTAATACTAGTTCTGACACCACTGAGGAGCTGAAATGAACTAAATAATTCTTTCTTAAATAGTACCCGACAGATTGTAAGCATTAAGTATTTTAGCATTCATTGAAATTTTCAGCTAAAAATTTTTTTAATGACAAGTATTTGCTCTTACCACAAATGAGAAAGGAAATAATCAAATAGAAAACAAGTTGGCGACATGTTCCTCTTATCAGATGGTTGGCCACTTATTTTTTTTCCCTTTGCCTGTTTGTTGGTGAACCATTTGTGGAAGACACTCTAAAACTGGGAATAACTCCTTTCTCTGAAAGCATTTCTCTGCAGACATAACGGGGAGGATTCTTGTACTAATTTGTCTGTAACATGCTCCCGGTCCATCACCCCTTCCATTATAAGACATTATTATTGGCAAATAAAACTGTGGGAAACTATTATCTACAACACAGGACAAGTGAGGACTCATGGGTCAACTGAATTTACAAAGTGCTTAAAACATTAAAAATGAAGAAATCCGGACTGAGCCCTGGTGGCGTAGTGGATGTATGCGGGACTGCGGCCCACAGGGTTGACGGTTCAAATCCAGCAGCAGCTCTCCAGGAGCAAGGCTGGGCTTCCCACTCCCACCAGGGCAATGATGCCCACACACACACACACACACACAAAAAAAATCACAAAAATGAAGAAATCCAAAAAGGAAAGAAAGACGTTTATTTTTTGTTTTAAATCCTACAAGACTATCAGCCAATTCACATATTTTGTCCCCAACATGCAAAGAAGGAAGTACTCAGGAGCAGCTATAACTTCAGTACATTGTGCCAATGGTTGGACGTTATCTTTAAATTTTTTCTAGAGCTGAAAGCCACAAAACGGCTACCAGTGATAACATGGTGATAACACCGATTCCGCAGCCAAATTAGATATTTTGGAAAAAATGTTTTCTATATTGAATTTCAGAATATTACATGTTTTTGTCTTAAATATTCAACAACTTGAAGTCATTAAACTTACATTTAGAAAAGAACAGCTCCTAAAATCAGTGTTCAGGCAAAGGAAATTCAACACAGAAGCGAACTCAGCGATCTTGTCTTCAGTGACCCAGGCACAAAGCTCAACTCTCCACCGAAGGTCAGATTAAGCCATTTATACTTCACAAGGGCAAGAAAACGTTGGAATTGGGACACTTCCAAAGATTTATGTCCTTTTATTAGCTGGATGTAAGGTAATTTGTAACATTGTAACAATTTGAAACAACATTGTGTCGTCTGTATCTCAACTGGGGAAGCAGCAATCAAAACCGGCTGACTTCAGTCCAGCTTGCAAAAAGGTGACAAGGGCACCCAGCAGTCTGTGCCCACCGAAAGCAG
>PVJH01031559.1:0-23702 GCA_004026705.1 Nesogale talazaci
AAGATAAAAAGAGGAAAACTGTCAGGAAGGGCGGGAGTTAGAAGGACAGATAGGCGAAGAGATTTCCGGAGCTGGTAAAAACATTTCAAGGACACTGTGAGAGACCAGGTCTCCCCACACCCATTCCAGAGACGCAGTTGGGCACTTAGGATACTAATTTTCTAGCTAGGTCTCTTCCAAGAACCCTGCAGCATGGGAAACAAAAATTCCAAGCTGGAATCTTCCACACCTCTGGGCTGTTTCCTAGTTAATTTCTCAACCCTTGGCTTACCTCCAGATTCTGGCCAAAATGCCTTGTTTTTTACTGCAATATGGTTTGGACCAAGTATAAACTAGATAATGGGTCTTAATGGCCAGAAGGTGGTACTTTCAATTTCAACATTTTGACTCATCTCAGTAACTGTTGCTAATGAACTGGCAGAGGGCCTGAGTTCCCCTGCACCCAAGCTTCCTTCTTTCTATGCACCCATCCCTCTTTCTGTACTACCGTTCACCTCGCTCAAGTTCTTTTAGCCCAATACTATCCTAATCAGAGACATTGCCAGCTGAGACAGACCCACCACTCGCTCCCCAATCAGGGCCCTGACAGTGTTCCCCTTTGTCTTTCTCTGAACTCCCTGACTCCTTGTCCACACCCCCAGGAGGCCTCCTCCATATTCTGAGTGTCCCTCACTATCACCTCCCTCTGCCACCCCACAGCTTCCAACAACCCCTCCATGGATCCCCCAAGTCCAGGCTCTAAATGCTCTCCTTTCTCTTCCCCTCTCCGTCATCATAGCCATTTGCACCAACCCCACCTCTGCCCCCTATGGGAAGCTATGGGCCCTGAAAATCTCAGCCGCATCCATGTTCCCTTTTCTCTCACTTTCTTGTCCCCAAATGAAAAGCACTTAGGTTCTTTTGCCAATGATCCTCCCATCTACCTCAAAGAGTTTTGCTCTATATCTCAAACCTGCAACTTATCATGGCATATTTTTATAGTCCTTTCATCTACTCTCACCTCAGATGAAAGATAGCATATTTTTACCACTGCTCAGCAGCGTGCAGACCAAAATTATTTAACTGACCCTACCTAATATGCCATCTCAAGGCAAGAACCAAGTTGGAGTGACCAGATCAATACCCGGGCAGGCAGGGATGACCTGGCCCACTGAGATAAAATGTTCCAGTCTTGCCGGGTCTCTGGGCAATTTTCCACAAAGCAGTTAATGTTGATAAGCTCAGGGAGACTACACAAAGGCGGGATGAAAATCCAGCAGCATTTTAAAATTTTCTGACTGAAGTCCTCATCTAATACATCCTCCTAGAGCCAAACTCACCAGGCAGGGGCCACTGCCCTTGCCACATACTTCTTTACTCAATCAGCTCCAGACATTAGGAATAAGTTAAATAAGGTGGAGGACAGCCTTCAGACCCCTGTTCAGGACCTGGCCTAAATATGACCTTAAAGTCTTTAATACCAGAGATGAGCAGGCAGAGACAGACAGGGAGTCCCAAACCACCAGAAGACAAACTTGTAGACCCAAGCTTTGGTTACAGCCCTAAGGCCCTCAGCAACCAAGAAGAATGTTGGCATCCTTCCCAGGTCCTGGCAACATCAATTTCAGACCACTTCCAGAACGGGCTTCAAGTGTGGTCAGCAAGGTCACTGGACCAATTGCTGCCCACAACCTCATTGCCCACCATGCTTTGTCCAGTGAGCCACTGGAGAAGTGACTGTCGTTCAATGCCCAGCCATAGAAGGCCAGTCCCTCCAAGCCCTGACCTGCCATTGATACTACTGGGCCACTGAAGACTGATGGAGTCTAGACTCCATGACCCTGATCACCTTCACTGGGCCCAGGGTAACAGTCAAGGTAGCTGGTAAGGTTTTATTCTTTCTAGTTGACACAGGGGCTGCCTTCTCCGCTTTGCCTTTCTTCTCTGGTCCTTTACACCCTTCCCAGGTCTCTGTCATGGGAATTAATAGCTGTCCCTCTCACCTGTTGTACACTGCCCCCCTGACAGGTTAGGTGGATAGCAGGCCAGTTATGCAAATAATTTATATGGAGATAATAAGTTGCAGGTTAGGGTAAGTTACAAATAGAAAAGTATACAGAAAGCTGTTTGGTGGGAAATTGATGGAAAATGAGAAATGAATATGTTCATTATCAGAGGATTATAATATAAGAAATATGAAGTAAATCAAACTGATGATTCCTTACTAACACAGGAAAACAACAGAGCAGATAGAATCACTGACAGCCTATTTCAAATCAGCTTCACCCCTCTCCCATACACTTCTTGTCACTGCCCAGTGTCCTGCCACAATATGCAGACACAGAACTGCACTCCTTGCTGTCCAAGGGAGGAAATTTAACCCTAGAAATATGAGTAATGCTGCAAGAAAAGCTAGCCTTACCCTAAGACTAGGGAGCCATCTCATACAATAGATGCATCACTCTTTAAATATTGGCCCCAAAAAGCTTAGCTCTTTTCTTAAAGCTCTGTTTTATCACCCATAATTGCAAACCCTTGTGAGCACTGTTTATTCTGCCTGCCGCACTTGTGCTTCTGTCAGTCTGCAGGGAGGACTTAAACCAAACTTCCCTACCCATCAGATAAGAGGGTATCTCCCAGGACCAGACTGGCAAGACTTCACCTACATGCCATCACACAAAAATCTAAATACCTCCTCACCCAAGTTGATACATGTGTTATTCCAGGTAGACTAGAGAAACAAATTCATAGACATGCATATGGATATAAGGTAAGATTTATATACAAGAGGAATGGAACATTGAGAAAGCATCCCAACCCAGTCCAGTTCAAAGTCACAAGTCCGATATTAGCCCATATGTCTGATACCCATCTATAAAGTCTCCTTCCGACTCATGAAGTCACAGGTCGGTGGGTGCAGAATCCTGGCATTGGCAGGGGTCTCCCCATGGCTCCTCGCTTCCAGGGCTCAGGGTCCAATTCACAACATCCAGTGGTGGTAGAAGCAACTCAGTGCTGGCAGGGGTATCCACGGGGCTTCTCCAGCTTCAATGGTCCGGTTGCATCAGGGTAAGGCCATGTGGCTTCTACTCTGGCTCCTCCAGCTTTTCAGATGCTGCCATTTGTCTTCTCCATAGTTTGTCATTTCGGAGACTGACTCCCAACAACTGGGGAGATGACTTCTCATCTCCACGAGGAAAATATCGTGAGGTTTCCCAGAAGTGTCAGGAGAAAGTCATGCCCACACAGAGGCCTCATTGGCTACTCAATGGCTATCTCCAGATTAACAGGTTAGACTCCACACCTACATCTCTATCATGAAATTGACATAAGCATATGACTGCCTCAATACACTTCTCGGGTGGATAACAGCCTTTCCTACCAAACAAGAAACTGCAGAAGTAGTGCCAGACACCCTAATAATCTATATCATTTCCAGATTTGGTCTCCCCACCTCCATACAACCCAATAATGGGCCAGCTTTCATTTCTAAGATGATTCATCAGGTTCAGCACTAGATATAGATTGGAAGCTACAAATTCCAGAGACCTCAGTCATCAGTAAAAATAGAATGGACTAATGGGCTCCTCAAAGATCACCTTACCAAGCTTTCTGTAGAATTCTGCCAATCTGGGTCACACTTTTACATATAGACTTTGCTCAGATTAGAGCCTCCCCTCACAGTCCCACCTTTCTTAGTCCTTTCAAACTCACCTATAAAAGAAGACTATTTGATCCTTAACCACCACTTACCAGTGCAATAACCAACCCCCCCCCCCCCACACACACACACACACACACACTTGGCATCCTACCTCCCTTATCTCACTCTTTTAAGACAGCTGCTCTGGGAACACTTGTTCTGCCCTGAAGACTCAGACCAAACCTCTCAGGTGACTGCACTGCAACCAGGAGATCCAATTTTTCTCATGACTCTTCATCAGAAACTTCTACAACCATGGTGATAAGCAGGACCTTGTTTTCCTGCTACTCTAGTTCCTCAGCTCACCCTGTATAGTCAGTCTGAGTTAGCATGGTACTCTCTATCCAAAAATCAAAGAGGACAGCATACCTTCCTATAATGCTCCATGTTTTCTCATGGGAAAATTTATCCAGCAGTGCATACAAGAACTGTTCAGCAGCATAGTCAACCAACTTCTCCTTCATCCAGTACACCCACTTGAAAATGAGCATCCCTTCTGCCTGCTCTGGTATCTAATCCTACAGTGCTCCCCACCACCAGGAAGCAGGCAGACAGACAACACCCATTATCAACAAAATGCTGCCAGAATATCAGGCAGAGGCAGGAATTAGCAGCACAGGTAGGCAAGGAGATACCTGGAGCTGGTGACAAAGCTTCACGGATGCTGAGAGAGGCCAGGCATCCCCTCCCCTTAGGTGGCCTTCAAGCCCAGATGCAAAGAGCTGGCAGTTGCAAATAACATTGAACATGGTTGCTTAGCTCTGGATATGCAGACAACAAAGTTGCAGTCAAAAATTCCCCAGCTATTCCATTCCCCCAGACCTGGGTTATAAAACACATTATAGGAAGGTTTGAGGCCCTCTTTGATTTTTGGACAGAGAGTAACCATGCCACCTCAGTGCCCAGACAGTGTGACTTTGCTCACCCCCAATTGGCGACCCATAAACCTCACCTAGGAGCTCTGAAATAAACCTTTGAAACTTTTTTCTATCTTTGTCCTCCTTCTTTCTTCCCATTGTCAAATCTATCTTACAAAAACAAAAACAAAATGGATTCAACCAAGAAAATTACGGAAAATAAAGCCATCAACAAAACCAAAAAGAGAATCACACAGCAAATTTCCAGAGTGTCAATGTTGGGACACCCATTGGCAGTTCCCTGTGACCCTGTGAATGGATGCTGGGTTTGCAGGTGAGGGAGACAATTTGCGGGATTCAGACCAACCACTGATCTCACAGTGCCCTGGAACCTGTTGCCAGTTTCTCCCCTGTATTTCCTGCCCCAGCACCTGACACATCTAGATTCTTTGAATTATTCCCTCCTCTCTAACTGGCTGGTGACCTACAATCACCACTCACACTTGAGTAGCCAGCCAACTATGTGTGACAGTCCAGCAACATACCACCTGTCCCTGGCCAGCTGTGCACCCCTGTTCTGGGTGGAGGCCCAGGACAGACTGACCCTCCAGAGTAGTCCAAAGATGTCCTTTTAGACTTCTGGAGGCTCTGGATCCTAGATGACAATATGGTCTGCAGATCTGAATCCTAAATGGGATAATCGCATTACCAAACTCCTGTATACTCTGCAATAGGAAAGGCGCAGCTAGGCCATCAAGACAGGTAACTCCAGCTTTCTGGGGAAAGAGCCAGCTCAAACCATGACATAGCTGTATCAAGATGATTTTTAGACTAAGCTTCTGAGAAAGAAAACATAAGGTTCTTTTTCTCGCCCTAGGAATTGGAACTAAACACATCAGTGTTAATCAGTTACTTCCTTGCCTTTGGCAAGGTAGGCAGTGAACACAGGGTCTCACTAGCTTGAGCCAGATCATCTACTGACAAGAAGGCTCTCCTCCCTTGGGCACCAATAACAGAAATCTATAGCCACCCTGGGAGTGTACATAAAGAGCCGAGAATTTTGAGTTGTGTAGCCATCTACTATAAAGGCTCCTTCTGTTACAAACGCAAATAATTGAAGGACAGCACCTTTCTTTCATAATTCATAGGATCGATAAGGGATGCTGATAGATTTAATAAATCTCTAACACATCCCAGTCTATACAATAGCTGGAACTGGTTCCCTACACCTACACAATATCCATTCTCCTAAACTTACTAAGTAAAAACATATGAGCCGTAATCCGCCTTTCCAACTCATTAAGAATTAATGCTTAATACCACTAACGAAGACATATTCCTGAGCACCTATTGCCCATTTTTCCTATACACTCAACTAACAGACCCTCATCATCTAAACACAGCACCTTCTCCACCACCTAGATGATCCTTCCCTAATCTATAGACTCAGTTCCTCCTCCCTACAAATCACAGAAGCTGTGCAGCACCACAATGTGATGCAGAAAGAGCTAGCACCAGTAACTACAACAATAAATCTAGAGAAACAAAAATCAACTACAGAAAATGACTGTGGTAGATACACAATTTTAGGCTAACTTGAAAAGAATGAAGAGGTGGTCTAACCTGTCAACTAGGTCACAGCTTGATTGATCCTTCCTGTGGGTATGGGAAGGATTTCTCAAGGTTTCTGGGAGCTTCATTTTCTTCTCTGGAGGCAGCACACACTCTCTCTGTTTGACACCTTGTGGACAAACCACATGGAAGCATGCTGCTAGCAGACGGATCCCTGAAACTGTCAGAGTCACATGGAGGCCCATGCCAGTGCTGAGATGCTTTCATCACTATTGGAGCCACAAGACTTTCTCTCCACAGCCATGTGATCCTCCCGCATTTGGCATCATTTCACAGATTGTATGAGTCTGAAGAGGAATTCACGGACTGGTATCAGACTCTTGGAGACAGGTATCAGATTCTTGGGCCAATATCAGATCTATGGACTTGATGTGGCCTGGGATGGGATGTGCTCTTAATATACAATTACTTTTTGGCATAAAATTCTTATACATTCCTTAGTGTCCCTGGATTTGTCTAGAGAAGCAGCCTAATACAATGACCCAAACTTAACAGGCTGCACATAAGAAACAATACTTGAGCTATCAGAGAGAGTATTCAAAAGAATGTTTTCATAAATCATATAAAAAATTAGAGGATTAGTACAAACACATGAAAAAAGAAATACACAAGAATCCTCACACCAAGGGGAAATTAAAGAGTTAAGGGATGAGGTAGCAAAATTAAGGAACAAGGTGAAAGATCTCAACAAAATAATGGAAGAAATGGAAAAATTGAATCAGTGAACTCAATAGAAGATAACCCAATAGAATTTAGCAAACGATAAAAGCAATCAAAGTAAAAAGCAAAGGAGGCTGAAGAAAGCATGAGGATGTTGTGGAAATCCATGAAACAACAATATTCAAATTATTAGGGTCCCTGAGTAGAAAGGAACACACTAGTCTAAAGTTAAAATAGGAAGGGAATGCTTAGAAGAAAATTTCCCCTATATCACAATGGAATAGATGATAACAATCCAGAAAGCAAAGAGAACACCAAATAGATGAAACCCCAAAATGCAAAACACATCACAATATGTTGTAGTCAAAAATCCAACTTCAATGAAAAGGAGAGAGTCATGAGTGAAGTTAGAGAGAAAAAAAGCAATCACATATAAAGGAAAATAAATAAGAATATGCTCAGAGGCCATGCAGTAAAGAAGAAATTGAAGCAGCGTATTCTGAAAGTTGGAAGACAACACATGCAATCTGAGAGTCCTTTATCCAGCAAAGCTTTCCATAAAATTTGGAGAAATAAAAGTTTTCTCAAATAAGGAAATATTTACACTTGATCTTAGCCAAAAGACCAAAAAGCAATAATAAGGAAATATTTAGAGAATACATAAAAACAAAACCAGCATTGCAAAAAATTCTATCCAGTTCTTTATGGACAGAAAACCAACAACTGCAGGTCAGGAAGATGAGATTACCACAGGGTGTAAAAATTCCCAGAAACTAGAACAGGGAAAACAGCCCCCAGAGAATCAAAGACAAAAATAAACTCTTCACATACATGCACCACCCTAGAAGCAGTGAAGAAAGGATATCAAACACAAATAGTGAGAGATGACAGTGTCTGATCTGCAAATAGATTTAATTACATTGAATAATAATGAACTAAATGTGCCCTTAAAAAAACAAAGAGTAGCAGACTGGATTAGAATGGAAGATCCAGGGATCTGCTGCCTTCAAGAGACACATATCAAACTCACAGACAAAAACAAACTGAGATTCATGGTTAGCAAAAATTTTGCCAAATTTATGGCAATAAAATAAATTTTTAAAAAGCAGGGGTGGTATTATTAACTGTGAAAAATAGACCTCAAGGAGCACAAAATGAGAGAGAAGAATGCTCAAGGGGTCAATAGAACAATACATTTGACCATAATAAACTTATATTCTCCCAATAAAAGACCCTCAAAATTTATCGACCAATCCTCAGAGATGAATGAAAAAATCACTAGATCAACAATTATAATAAGTGATTTTTAATATACTACGTTCAAGTAAAAATAGATCAATAGGTAAGAAACTCAATAGGGGAATGGAAGAACTGATAATCAAATTGACCTCATAGATATTTATAGAACTCTCCATCCATCAGGGAAAAAAATATACACTCTTCTCCAACACAAATGGGTCATATTCTAGAATGGATACATATTGGAACATAAAGCAAGCTTGAGAAAATTCAAACGCATACAGACAACTCAATACATCTTCTTTGACCACATTGCCATAAACCTGAAAGTCAACAAAAAAGAGAATAGACAAGTAAAGACAATAGCTTGGAGATCCAACAATTCACTTCTCAAAAAGGAATGGGTAATAAAATGAGAGGCAATTAGGAATTTCCTAGGATGATAAAACAACATACCCAAAACCTATGGAATGTAGAAAAATTGATTATCAGAGGTCATGTAACTGAAATAAACACACACACACACAAAAGAGGAGAGAATAATGGTCACCTCTTTAACACAGTACTTCAAACAATTAGAACATAGGCAATATTATAATCCCTCCAACAGCAAAAGAAAAGTGTGCTAGTCTGGATTGACTAAAGAAACCAATCCAGAGACAGTCATATGTGTATAAGAAAGAAGAAATATATAAGGTCATTCAGAAACTACCAGCTAAAAAATGTCCCAAACCAGATGGATTCACAGGAGAAGCAATCCTACTGAGCACTCAGAGAAAAGTTGACCACAATCCTACACAAACTCACCAAAACATAGAAAGAGATAGCAAACTTTCAAACATATTCTATGAAGCCTGCATAGCCCTGATATCAGAACCAGGCACCACAATTGTAGGGATCTATAGAGCTATATCTCTTATGAACATAGATGCTAAAATCCTGAACAAAATCTGTGCCAATAGAATCCAACAGCATATAAAAATAATGCATCACCAGTTAGTGGGATTCACACTAGGGATTCTGAGATGGTTCAGCCGTCCATAAACAATGACTGTAATCCAACATATTAACAAGACAAAAGACAATTCTCAAGAATATAGGATTTGAGGAAAATTTTTAATACAATAATAGCCATACATAAAATCAATATTCACTCAATAGAGAAAAACTGCAAACATTTCCACTGAATAAAGGAACCCAACAAGGATGATCCCTAATCCCCACTTCTTATTCAGCATAGGACTGGATGTCATAACAATTTCCATAAGACAACCGCAAAAAGAAAAGGGAGTACAACTGAGTAAAAAAGAAGTGAAACTTTCACTATTTACAGATTTTATGTATTGAGAATCAATGATTTTATGTATTGAGAATCCTAAAGTGTCTGAAATAGGCTTCCTGGAAATAAGAGAGGGGTTTAGTAGTATAGTAGATACAAGAATGACAACCAGAAATCAATTGGGTTTATATATACCAGTGATGGAAATACTGAAAAATATATCAAAGAAACAATATCATTCTCAATTACCTTGTAGAAGTTAAAATACTTAAATCTAACCAAAACAACTAAAGATAAATATGAAGAAAACTACAAAACATTATTACAAGAGACCAGAAGTGATCTACACAAATGGAGGAACATCTCATATTCATGGATTGGAAGACTCAATAATGTGAAATTTTCAATATTACCTAAGGCATTATATAGACTCAATGCAATTCCTATCCCAATCCCAGCATAATTGTTCAAATAAATGGAAGAATAATTACAACTTCATATGGGCAGGGAGGAAACCCTGCTTTGGCAAAGAACTCCTCAAAAAAAGAACAAGGTACAGATACAGTTGTCAAAAGAGCCTGGTACTGGTATAATGATAGATACATAGCCTAATGATCAGAAAAGAAATTCCAGAAATAACAACATGCATCCACATACAGACAATCGATTGCTTGCAAAGGCTCCCAAAACCATTAAATAAGAAGCAGACGCCCATTGCAATAAATGGTGTTGGAAAAGCTGGATATCCACATGCAGACGACTGAAATAAGACCCATAGCTCTAAGCACAAAACCAAATTCAAAATGGATTCAGGGTGATAACTTTTGGTAAAGTCCAATGCTATCAGTATCATCAATGAGAAAATTGGGATGAAGCTAGAAAGACTTTATTAAAAGAATAAAAAGAAAGTCCACAGACTGGGAAAAGATATTTAGTAGCCTGAAGTAAATGGTGCAGCAAGAACAACTGAGACTTTAAAAATTAAAAAAAAAAAAAAAAAGAATTTATCTACCTAGGGTCGACTGTGCCAAATACGAGTTAAAACAGACCGACCCCTTCTGCTTACAGACTTTTGATTATGTAGGGATGAACAATGCAGCTGTGCAAGCAAGCTTGGAACAGAAACAAACCTGTGGTTAGGCGGATAAGTGTCGGCCTTGACAAAACGCCCTGGCACATTGTGGGAACAGCATAGGCAGAGAATGTTTAGGGTGGGCTTCCTCAGTTCCTGGAACAGATGACCAAGTTTTGCTTACTCAGTTTCTGGAACAGTTTTGTTATTTTAAACATTTAGAGAAGGTCACACGGTTGCTAGTGTGCTGTGCCTATTGTTACAAATGACCTTTTCTGTTATACAAAATGGCTCCTGAGATGCTGTCATAGCTTTTTAACAGAAAAGGGACTAATTTCTAAATCTATAGAATTTAACAATCCTACAAAAAAGAGAAAAAAAACAAACTAACAGCCCTCTGAAAAGGTGAGCAAAATCCTGAACAGACAATTCACAAAGGATGATGCTTGAATGGCTAATAAACACATAAGGAAATGCTACAGGTCATTAGCCATTTGGGAAATGTAAGTCAAAACAACTATAAGATACCATGTAACACTTATTACTGTAATCCAGTTTAAAAATACTTGGAACAACAAATGTTGGAGAAGGTGTCATGGGTAGGTTTGTTATGTCAACATAACATAGGTTTGTATGTCAACATGACCATAGAAGATTGATGGGTCTGTTGTGATGGCATGGGCAATGAACACACAGGATAAATTGAAGGACAGAGATAGGAAGGGCTCAGCGAGTCCCGCCCTCTCTCTTGCTTTTGGATCTTCGGACCAGGCAGCTGCCTTGTTCATCCTGTTCCTTCACCTCCAAGCAACACTACCCATGGGACACCTAATCGTGTACTGTGTAGCTATGAGTTGCGTTCAAGCCCTACTTTGCCACGCTCCTGGGATATACATCTCTTAGGCTGGGGACTGGTGGACTCTGTCATCTGGCTGACTGTTAGTGACCTGCTCTGCTGTTTGCTGCCTGTGACCAGATAGCCTGGATTGCTCTACAGAGGACTACTCAGCGGGCCTCAAGACTTGAAGGACTGCTAGTCTTCTAGTTGTTTCACACAAGTGAGTTGCACCAAGCAATCTGTACTGCTTTATAGATAGTTAACTGTTTCTTTCTTATCTTATATACCCCCTCTATCTATAAATACATAAAAAGAATTACTAGTGTCCTGGTTTTATTTCTCTAAGAGAACCGTGACCGACACAGAAGGTGTGGTGAGATAGGAACTTATAGCCACTGCTCGTGGACTTGTAAATATTACAGACTCTGTGGAAGGTGATAATGGCAACACCTAAAACAGATGGCAGTTGAGCTACCATATGATCCAGCACTACCATTATTAGGCATACACTCAAAAGAACAGAAACAACTCATCAACACATGCTTGTTCCCCAATGTTCATCACATCTCTGTTCACAATAGTAAGAAGCTAGCAATAGCCTAAATTCCCATCAGTAGAAGAGAGGATTAATGTGGTCTGCATACAATTGATGTATGCATTGATCATGATAAGAGTTGTATGAACCCCTAATAAAATAATTTATTAAAACAAACAAAAATAAAAAGAGCCAGAAATGCATCATCTGTATAAATCAGAATTGAGCATAATACTAATACAATAAAGTGAATTACAAAAGCAAAAAAAAAACACATAAAAATCTGGTACATATACACAATGGAATACTACTCATTCCTTAAAAACAGTGATGAAACCAAGAAGCATGTCAACTCAAGGAAGGATCTGGAAGAAATTATGCTTTGTGAAGTTGGTCATAAACAACAGGAAAAACCCTTTATGAATTTACTGCAATAGGAACAAACAGCAGAATGCACACAAACTCAAATTTTGAGAATACAGTCTTCTGATGAGGAACCAGGCAGCTTGGTTCAAAGGGGGTGGGGTGGAAGAATACTGTCTGCTAAGCGATAGCCATGTGGATCTGGGGTGAGGTACCCTAGACAGGGAGACACGTCTGTCAGAGGGATGCCATTTACTGATGGGAGGGGCAGCACAGAAGAGGGAATGGTCAAGTTTGGGAGAATCTGTGACACGTGTCTGTTCAGAGGTGGGGAGGGAGAGTTGACCTCCAGGTGGGGGGAAGAGAGATTGAGGGCTCTTTTGGGAATAGGTGCAGAGGGTCTTTAGTGGTATGCTGTGGGTGGGAAAAACTGGAGTATCTGGAGGTATCCTGGAAAGGCAGGCAGGGTGCTGTAGAACACTGGAACACTAAATCCTACATTGTCGGGGCACATGGCTCCTCCAGAGGCTGCATCGGTGGAACCCGACTGTGTGAACTGGATTCTACTATAGACACACTTGCAGCCTGAGGACTTAAGCCAGAATGATAAAACAGCATATGAAAACCTTGAGGACACAATGAAAGCAGTTATCAGAGGCTAATTTCTAGCAATCAACACACACATGCAGGGGAATCTCAAAACACACACACACAGGGAAAAAGAGGAGAAATCTAAAATCCATACAAAAACACAACACCTCCAAGAACTGGAACAAGGTCAACAACATAATTCTTCCAACAACATCAAATAGAAATAAATGAGATGTAAAAGAAAAGAAAAAAAATAGGGGTGGAGGTGGGGGAATCAACAAGACCAGAAACTGGTTCTTTGGAAGGATTAATAAAATAGACATACAACTGGCAAATTTAACAAAGGAGAAAAAATGAAAATACCCAGAAAAGAATTGAAAATGGAGACATTATAATAAGTAGAAATGAAATGAACAAAATAACACTACTATGAACAACTTTTTTTGAACAAATGCAACAATCTAGTAGAAATGGACAGGTACCTAGAAAAACATCACCCACACAAATTAATGCAGACATATATTGAAAAGCTAAGAGACACATAAAAAAGGAAGAACAAGAGCAGGCCATTAAGAAATTTCCAACAAAGGAAAACCCAGGTCCAAATGATTTCACAAGGTAATTCTACTACCAAATATTCAAAGAAGATCTGGTACCAATACTACAGACTTTTCCAGAACATGGAAAAAGACAATAAACTCACAGTCATTCCATGTTGAGCTAGCTCAACAGCCAAAAAACTGGCTCGACCAGAAAAAGACCCTACAAAGAATAAAAATTTTATACCAATATCCCTCATGAACATAGATGCTAAAATCCTCAGCAAAATGCTGGCCAATAGAATACAGCAATAGATTGAAGAAATAATTCACCATGACCAAGTGGGTTTCATTCCAGGCATGCGGGAGTGATTCAACTTGCATAAAACAATCAATGTACTCCTTCAATACATACAACAAGAAATAGACATCACATGGTTATATCAATAGATGCAGAAAGGGCATTTGACAATATTCAACATCCATTATGTTTAAAACACTCAACAAAATACAGAAAGAAGGTCCATTCTTCAAAATAATAAAAGTCATACATAAGAAGCCACAGCCAGCATCGTGCTCAATGGGGCAAAGCTAAAAACATTCCCACTGAAAGCAGGTAAGGTTTACCCTATCACCATTTACTCAACATCATGCTGGATGTTTTAGCTAGAGTCAACAGACAGTGGAAAGAAACCAAGGGAATACAAATAGGTAAAGAAGAAGTGAACCTCTCCCTATTTGCAGATGATATGATCCTAAAATTCAAAGTTTCCTCAAAAATCCTTCTAGTAATGATCAGAGAATTTGCCAAGATAGCAGGATACAAACTTAATAAGCATTATCAGTCAGATTCCTGTATAGCAGCAAAGAGAGCTCTGGAAAGGATGTTAAGAAATCAATACCATGCACAATAACCACACAAAAGATGAAATACTTAGGAATAAACTTACATAAATAAACAAGATATCTAGAGAACAGAGAAACAGAGAAAACTAGAGAACACTGCTACAAGAAACTTAAAAGGACCTATATAAATGGAAGAATATCCCATACTCATGAATAGGTAGACTTAACATTGTGAAAGGCAATACTATCTAAAATAATCTATAGATGTAATGAAATAACAATTCTAATTCCAAATATATTCTTTAAAGGAATGGAAAAACCAATTACTAATTTCCTATAGGCTGGCAACCCCTCTCCCCCGATATGCAAGTAACTTCATAAAAATAAGAACCAAGTAGGAGGTCTGGCACTGCCTATAATCTACATCTACATGATAGTCAAAACAGCCTGGAACTGGTATGAGAAATACAGAGAGCAATGGATCAGAACAGAAAACCCAGACATAAATGCATCAGCATATAGGCAGCTAATCTTTGGCAAAGTACCTAGAAATATCCCTTAATAGAAGGCCTCTTCAAGAAACGCTTTTGGACAAAACTGGAATTCCACATGCAGAAGAATGAAACAAGACTCATGCTTTTCCAAATTCACAAAAACGAACTCAAGATGGATTAAAGACTTAAATCTAAATCCCAAAGTTCTCAGAGTCATGAAAGAGAAGGTTGAAACAAAGTTAAGGGCCCTATTCAGGGAATATATAGACTACCAAATAAAACAGAGGAGGAGTACACAGCAGAAAACTAGATAGACGACATCACTTATGCACATCAAAAGAATACATCTGGACAGTTAAATGAAAGCCCACAGATTGGGGAAAACATTTACTAAAGACACATTGGACAAAAGGTTAATTACCAAAATACACAGAACTCTACAAAAGCTCAGTAAGAAAATAGCAAGTAGTTCAATTAAGGAATGGGGAAAAGACATGAATTACAAATGACTATTAAACACATGCAAAAAAAAACACTCCTCTTCATTAGCCATCAGGGAGATGCAAATTAAAACCACAATCAGATACCACTTCCTACCCACAATTCTATCCCAAAGTCTATATTTTCTTAGATAATATGTGTTAAAAAATAAACCTCCATTTCAGGGTTTAAAAAGAGAGCAAAAGCACTTGGGGGGTGGAGATGGAGCTGTGGCCCCCAGACATTACTGAGATAGTGCAGAAAATGGTGGTCACTGTGGTGTGTCATCCTGGAATGAAGCCCTGAATTCCCAAGCAGAAGCAAGAGGGTGAGGCGATTAGGGCCAATGAGAGGGTGGGGGCAGGGAACTCCACCAGGACCCTCCCAGGCATGGCCCCTGCACGGTCCCCTCTCCTAAGGCCTGGATGTGGAGATGCTGCAGCAGCCATGTGTGCAGCACAGCGTGAGGGAAGGGGCGGCCCATCCTCTCCTGTCTCTTCCTCATCCTTCTCACAAAACCCTTCGGGGGGGGGGGGGGTGGCCTCAAATGTAGCTGGGCTGGGGAGTGACATTCCTACCGAACTGAGTCAGGAGGAGTCGCAGGTGACAAAAAATCCTCTTCTATCTCCTCCAGTCTCTTCATGGTCTCCTCCAGGCTGAGCAGCTTCTCTTTGACCTTTTTTTTTTTTTTATTGTTAAAGAGTGAGCATTTATTTAGAATAACAGAAAAGCTCTCTCTCTCACACACACACACACACACCATTCTCTTCTCCTCCTGGTGCACAGGGACACTCACCCCCTTGCACTTTGTGTAGGACCTGAATCTATCCCAGAACCCTGGTGGCTCCAGGGGACCAAGAGAAGGATTTCTTCCTATCATCTGTACAGGTGTCTGCTCTGCCTCTTGGTCATTGGACCACGGGTCACAAAGTCAGCCCACTCCAGGGACCTAAGCACCACTGGTGCCACAAGAATGAGTGCCATGGGTGGACATTGAGGTTACAAGTCTGAAACCACTTCTGAAGGTTTTCACTCACGATGGTCATAAAGAGTCCCTCCACACCTGTCCTCTGGGTGGCAATGGCCTTAAGCCTCCTCCCTGAAATGGAAGTCTGAGCCTTAAAGTACTGACTCTGTTGCACACCAGCAATCAATCTTTCCCCCAGGTAATAGAAGGCCATAGCAGCACAGTTCACAATAGCAAGAAATTTAAAGTATCCCAAATGCTCAACAATAGATGTATAGAGAAAGAAACTTTGGTATGTACACACAATGGAATACTGTGCATCCCTAAAAAACAGTGATGCAAGCATGAAATACCACACAATATAGAAGAACATGAAAACCATTATGATTAGTGAAGTAAATCTTTCACAAAAAGAAAAGTCTTGTATGAATCCTCTACTATGAGAAGAAACCCCAATTAAATAAAGCTTAGGAAGAAATGTCTGAACAAAAGGGGAGAACGCTATCTAATGGCCGTCAACCATACATCACCTTCTTTTTATGCCTTCCACAGTAAACAACTTAAAGGAGGAGCTCTCGCATTGTCTGGAGTCACTCCTTCAAGAGGGGAGAAATCAGAGCTGATCAATAACTTGAGACTATAGAGCACTGAGACAAGGCTAGAGCAAATCAAGGGGCCCCTCTATTGGATTGACAGGAAATACTCTCTGGAAGACTAAGGAGAGGGGAATGTGTATTCTTCACATTTTGCAGAAGATGTTGGTGGTTCTGTTGATGATTATGGTGGGTGATATGGGAAAAAAAATAACCATGTCAGGAAGAACTGCTCAACTGTAGGGAATCTGAAGGGATAATGGACCAAGTTTTATGTTGTTGGGTAGAATCGATAGGTGTGTTTCCACCCAACCTTAGGTAAACCATACCATGGGTCTCAACAGCATGGTGACCTTGTATACTGACCACGCATGCAGCATGGCATAAAGCAGGGGCTATACTAGAAGGACTTAACATAGAGGTCTGGTTGAATGAACTAAGCCCTGCCCAGAGTTCTCTGCATCCTAGGATTGAGGATTTAGGTGTTTGGATGGGAGAAGAAGCAGAAAGGGACCACTCTGGGACTATGGAAATGGTGGTAACTAGAGCTTGGAGGGAACCCCTGGCTTGGGGGATGTCCGATGGAAAGGGACATCTGAATGACCCTCAATAATCCCCTCATGATATTATGACAGGTTGGGATCAAGGAACTGCTTAGGGAGTACTGATTGAGGAAGTTTTCCTCTGACACCAAGCCTTCATACTTCGGTATACAGGAATTGATAGAATGGAGATCAAACTGTGCAGGGCAACAACTCATGGGATGAGGCCCAAGGTGAATCTAGACTCATATAGATTCCTCATGCAGACAGAGTCTGGAGTCCTGTGTTATTGGAAAAATTGACGTCATCAATGCAATGGCCTTATATACCAGGGGGATGATGGACAACATTGTACTTTTTTAAGTGGGTTTTTGCTTTCCTGCCTTTAGTTTGTTTTAGTTTTTTCTCTCTCTCTGTTTGTTTGATTGATTATTTGTTGGTTGGTTTGTTGCTGCTGCTAATGTAGTGGATCGTATGGGGGTTCAATTTTGTCATAAAAAGACTGCCAAAGTAAACCTCAGTTGTGCATATTCCATGTTCACGCAGATGTTTTTAAGGGCCCTACTTAACTCTAGTCCCAATACAAGAATAATAAGTTATGATAACAATAAGAAATGATCACTGAAAGTAAGAGTGCTACATCTAAGTGTTGTGAAGAAAACAGATGATGCCCAACTATCAATCAAAATAGAACCAGGGGCCTTAGAGGCTTGTATTCAAAGAAGCAGCCATCTAAGCAAGCAGTCAACTAAGTCCACATGGAAGAAGCACCAGCTAGTGTGATCCAAAGATGATAAGTATAATATTTATATATAATGAAGCGAAAAGTATCAGAGCTTAAATTGTGATTACCCAATTTGTAGAAGTCCATTGGAGACAGTAGGAGTTCAAAACTCATCTTCAGAGTATCTAGTCAGATTAAGCCCCTGGCAGATTGTCCCTAACTCTTGGCAAAAGTCTAGAACAGCCTTACTATCAAACATAGATCATTAGGCTAGATATAACTTGATACTTGGTCAATTGACTTTTTTCTAGAGCAGCGGTTCTCAACCTGTGGGTCATGACCCCTTTGGGGGTCAAACAACCTTTTCAAAGGGGTCGCCTAAGACAATTGGAAAACATAAATATTTCACACAGTATAATTACATATTGTTTTGTAATTAATCACTGTGCTTTAATTATGTATAATTGTGTCCAATTTGTAACATTGAACATGCATCCTGTTTATCGGACATACATTTACATTACAACTTATAACAGTTATGGTTGGGGGTCAGCACAACATGAAGAACTGTAATAAAGGGTTGTGGCATTAGAAAGATTGAGAACCACTGTTCTCGACCAAACCTGAATTTGTTCTAGGTGCAAGAATCTCTTGCTTGATCCTAGGTGCAAAAATCTCTTGCTTGATCCTGGATTTTTGGATATTCATGGAGGCCTTTTCCCTCTTGCTCATTGTGGTATATTTATTTTTATATTGCTAGTGTTTTGTCCTTAACCCTTCATATAGCTTTTGCTCTTTATAATTTTATTTGGTGTCACAGTATATGAAAAACAGAAGTGGATGCACTGAGATAATAATGCATGCAAAGATTTGTAGGATGTAGGGTGGGTAGGGGGAAGATGGGGAAGGTGAGGAAATTTGGGGATTAAACAGTGAAGGCAGGAGGAGAGGGGGGTCACTACAAGTGAATGTGATTACACAACTCATTTTAAAGGTGATTTAGTCATGTGGAGAAAAAAATATGCTGAAATTAATTGTACAGTTTTTCTTGACACGTTTGAACAATGGAATTGTATGATATGGATTGTATGACAATAAAACTGGGGTGAGCATGGGGGAGAAATTAGAAACACTAACAACACAAATCAACTTGTCTCTTAGACATATACAGAAGACATCATCCCAAAACAACATGGTGTGCATTCTTTTTCAGCACACATGGAATATTCTCCAGAATATACCACATGTTAGGTAGCAAAGCTAGTCTTAATAAAATTTAAAATATCAAGATATTTTAAGCCATCATCTAAAGTCACAATGCTATAAAATTGGAAAGCAGCAATAGGAAGATCAAGAGGGCAGAGGCAAAATACACAGATAGTTAACAACATACTGATTAAAAACTAGTGCTTAATTGAAGAAATAAAAAATATAAAACTCCTTAAAACAAGTGAAGATGAAACACAACATACAAAAATCTATGAGATATACTAAATCAGTACTTACAGAGCAATTTATACCGCTAAACATGCACATCATTAAAGAACTATAATTAAATAATAAATTCACAACTTTCACAGTAGAACTAAAAAAGTTGTTCCTTTGACTGACCAAATCACTGGCTCACCTAGCAAAGGACGTTGTTGTTAGATGCCAGGCAGTCAGTTCAACGTTTTAAAGAGGTCTTGTGTAGCAGATTTATCCAATGCAATGTACCAGTTGTTCTCATGACTGCTCCAATGAGCACTGATTGTGGACTCTAGTAAGACAAAATCCTTGACAACTTCAATTTTGTCTCCATTTAACATGATGATACTGGTCCTATTGTGGGGCAACAAAAGTTATGGAGATGCAAATATCATCAATGATAAATGAAACTGCATCACAACAGAAGCAAATGAAATAAAACAGTTGACGATACTCTGAAAGTCTGTACTTCAACAAAACCGAAAAACTATAAGTAACTGGCAATGGTCTAAAAACACATTATATACCTAAGCTAAAATGCTGAAAACTAGAAACTTAGCATAAAATGTCCAACAACACAAGAGGGCAAAAAAGCCGAGGTAGTTTCAATGGAGAATTCACTCAGTGGAATTAACACAAATTCCACTCAAAGTATTGCAGTACAAAGCAGGGAATAATAACTCCCAAACAGACTTTATGAAGCAAGCAGAGCCCTGATACCCAAATAAGGTAAACCGGACTAGAAAATCATGGACCCATACCCTTATGACCATAGATGTAAAATTTCTTAATAAAATGTTAGCCAATAAAAATCTAAAGAATATTTTTAAAAACTGCTTCATAACAAATGAGATTCATCCAAGATAAACAAATGTTTCAAATTAGAAAAATAATTAATGTAATCCACCAAATAAGTAAAGCAAAGGGGGAAAATACATGATTGTATCAATTGATGCTGTGTCTTTGACAAGATATATTATTTATGATTTTTAGAGCACTCAAAAATGGGAATAGAAAGGGAATTTATCACCATAATGAAGGCTATGTGTGAGAAACCAATAGCAAATATTTCACTCAATGGGAGAAACTGAAAGTATTCTCCCTGTGAATGGGAACAAGACAAGAACATCTGTTATCACTCCTCTTATTCCATGTTTTACTCAAAGTTTTAACCAAAGCTGTCACACAATAAAAATAAATAACAGTCACACAAATTGGGAAAAAAGTAAAATGTTCCATTTTCAGATGATATGACTCAATATGTAGAGAACCCCAAAGACCCAATAAGAAAATTAATAGGGCTAATTGAAAAATTTGACAATGTAGTGGGTAACAAAATTAACACACACAAATCAATCATAATCTTATATACTTAAGAAGAAAACTATGGAATGCTAATTGAGTAAATAATAATCAGCTCAAATATTAAATAATTAGGACTTAACCTAACAGTGAAGTAAAATATTTGTATAAATAAAACTGTAAAACACTATTAAAAAAAAAACCAACAGGGGCCTGTGCTGGATAAGGCTTAACATTGTGAAAACATTAATACTACTCAAAAGTGAACTATAGTTATAGTGGAACCCTGATCCAATTCCCTGCATTGTTCTTTAAAGAAATGTAAAAAGGAACTATCAGCTTTAGATATAAAATGAAAAGATAGAGGATAAGGAAAACACTACCAAATAAGAACAGGTTATTCAAGGTCTTTCTCGTCCAAATGTCAAAACCTACTACACAGTCACTGTAGTCAAGACAGCATCATATGGAAACAAGAGCTATATAGACAATGACACATTATTGAGAACCTAGGAATAAATCCATCTGTCTACCAACATCTAAATTTTTACAGAGAGCCAAAGTATATTAAATGGGGAAGAAATGTCTCTTTTAGAAAGTGATGCTGGGCTGAGCCCCGGTGGCGTAGTGGTTGTGCGCGGGACTGCGGCCCACTGGGATGGAGGTTCGATTCCGGCTCCCAGGAGCAAAGGCTGGGCCTCCTACCCACCACCAGGGCAGTGATGCCTAAAAAAAAAATAAAAAAAAAAAAAAAGAAAGTGATGCTGGAAAAATTGGATTTCCATTTACTGAAGAATGAAACAAGACCTATACTGCACTCCATAAACAAAAATTAATTCAAGATGAATTAAAGACCTAATGCAAATCCTTGAACTATAAATATCATCAAGGAAAAAAAACAGGGACAGACTTAGGGACTCTAAGAGATTTCATAAACAAACTTTGTCATAGCGAGAAAAAATGCACACAGAACACAAAGTAGATGAAAATATTATGTTTATCTAAACATAACTCCAAAAGAATTAACAAGAGAATCCATGAAATGATATAAAACTTTTTGGCAATGATATATTTGAATGGTCACTGAAATCTGTAGGATACTTGAAACCTCAACCAAAAGAGATGGATGAGTAATCCAGTTTAAAAGGGGAAGAAGACATGAACAGAAAAGACATTCAGATAGCCAAGTGTGTGAAATGCTCACAATCACTAATTATCTGAGAGATGCAAACAAAACAATGATGAGATTTCAGCTCACCCTAGAATAAATAATAAAATTCTAAAGAGCAGAAAACAACAAATGAGGTGATATCATGATTCTCTAAATGAATAGTGACAAAATCAATGAGAACAGTAACAAAACCGACAAGTACTTGGGAAAATTAGTCACGAAAATAACAACACTTACAGAACAAACATTGTGTAACCTTATTTATAGAAATAAACAAACATCTAAAAACTAAATATTATTCGTGGGTACCAAAAGTGAGAGGGAGAGGAGACAGGGAATTTTTGCTTAGGGACCATTGAATTTCTGTCAATGACTGTGAAATGATCTGTAAAAGATAGCAAGAATTGTCCCACAACTTGAAGAATGGGATCAGTGTTTTTGTTGAGAAATAGTTATTTCATGGGAAGAAAATTTAAAACAAAACAAAAAAGATGATAGTGTAGCTCACTTAATGTCCCCTACAACAAAAAATCAATGAACCAAGCAAGTGAGATACAAATAACAAGACCCACCCCACTCCTCTACCCCACAGTCCCTGAACATCACCTTGAAAGTTGCATAATTGAACTGAGCACTGACAGGACAGGTATTTAGAACAAAAACGGTAGAAACATAGAAATTCTGAGTGTTCACACTCAACCAGTAAAGCGTGTTTTTTGAGACAGCAGCAAATAACACTCTCAGACAAGTTCCCAGAAGGGCAACTTATTGAAAAACCCAGACAGAAAGAGTTATTCTGAGCAAAAAAAAAAAAAAAACCTGAAAAGAAACCAGATAGGCTGGTCATGCACCAGGTCCTGACTAGCCCAAGAAGGTCATATGTGGTAGTCGCTGAGATTTAAACTAAGGAGACATCATGGTGTAAAACAAGATGGACCGACACAATGGAGCCTCAGCCTGGGGGTCTGATAAAATAGGGAGTTCACATCTGCATAAGGGTGAGTACAGAGATGTGAGAGAGAGCTTCAGAGTTTCTGATGAACACAGAGAGGAGAGGGACCCCAAAACTAATGACAGGGTATTGCGTCTGTGGTTGTATTTGTCCATTTAGATGGAATACATCCACTAAATAGTAAAATAGTGGAATCATAATCAGAAGTCCTCCTTAACCAGTCTTGTTATAATTGCCCTTTCCCAACTGCTAAAATAACCTACCTACCTACCCACCAATTTCCATTGCTTATCGGGCAAGTCACTCACAGCAAATTTCCCACCATTTCTCTTTTCCATCCTGCATGGTAGGAGTGTCTGGTACAAAGTCCAGCATTCCCTTCCTGGAACCTCCCATAAGACATCCCTGGAAGTACACTCATTGATATTCCTACACAAAATGCACTACTATGCTCCTGTGTTAGGTTGGGTTCTCTATGGAAACAAAACCAAGACACTTATGATAATATATATATGGATAAGATTCTATAGCATGAAGGAATATAACTACTAATTAGTCCACACAGCAGTACAGAGGGCTCAGTTCAACTCACTTTTCATGGAACAGTTAATATACTAGAAGTTCTCCAACTTACATGGGTTGCCAGGTCCAAGACCAAAATCAGTGAAATCTTTCCCTCAGGCAAGGCAGGCACAGTCTTCCCATAGGCAGCAACCACAGGATGGGTCAGCAACAGTCAGGAGTCTGGAACTTAGTGAAGGAGGCTCTGAGGGGATCTTGAACTCCAGCATGGCAAAAGGCTCCACCAGCTTCAAGCTCAAGCAATGTACACACCAGCAGCATAGTGAAGCAGGTCTAAAAGGAGCCTTAAGTGCTA
>PVJH01031560.1:0-23615 GCA_004026705.1 Nesogale talazaci
AAAAAAAAAAAATAAAAAAAAATAAAAAAAAAATAAAAGAAGCAAAGGCATAAAAAAAGGACAGTCTAAAATGACCTGAAACAGAGCTGTTGATTCTGTACCCTAGAAGACCCAGAGGAGATTCACTTGGATAAAATCCTTCAGCTGTCTATCCTCTTTTGCCCCACAATGTGACTATAGGTTGCATGTTCCAATTCAGGACAGTTTGACGGCTGTCGGAAGCATATTGTGCTCAGAGGAACAGGCCATCCTTATAAGGTTAAAAGAGGGAGGGCCAGCATCACCAGTCTACAAACAGATGCATGAGGAAAGAATTTCTCTTTACATACACAAACCACCAGAAAATAAAGAATGGGAGTAATAAAAATAGGATATTCAATCTTTTATTTGAACATTCAATCTTTTGTTTGTGTGTGCTTCAATTTGAATACTTGTATTTCATGTGATTATTGATAAGGATTGAATTTAAATTTATCACTTTGATGGATGTTCTTTATTGACTTCGTTTGTTCCTTGTTCTCTTCCCCCCGTATTTTCCGACTGATTTGTATTAAGTGGAATATTCAGATATTAACCAATAAATTATAATTCCTTTAAAAACTTCTTGTTATTAAACTAGCTCTTTTGGGGGGGCATCACTGCTCTCCGGTGGTGGGAGTAGGAGGCCCAGCCCCACTGCTGGAACTGAACCTCCGTCCCAGTGGGCCGCAGTCCCGCGCACAACCACTACGCCCCCGGGGCTCAGCCCTAAACTAGCTTTTATAACATATGTATTTGATTGATCAGATTCTACCTTCCAATAATAATAAAAGAGTGTAAGGACCTTACACTAGTCTATGTTTAAGTTCCTCTCCATTACATTAGTGTGGTTATGATACTTTACTTTTCTGTGTTTTATAAATGCCATAATACAGTAGGGCTACTTTGCTATACATATTCAGTTGCCTTGTAGAGGGATTAACAATGAAAAACATGCAGTTTTGTTTTGTTTTGTTTCATGGCATCACTGCCCTGGTGGGAGTCGGAAGCCCAGCCTTGCTCCTGGAGAGCTGCTGCTGGATTTGAACTGTCAACCTGGTGGGCCACAGTCCCACACTCAACCACTACGCCACCAGGGCTCAGCCTAACATGCATTTTTTATGTTGACTTTCACTGATGAAATTTCAGAAACTTTCCATTTTCCTGACCAGGGGGCCAGCATGGGCCTCCTGTCTATTTTTGTAAATAAAGTTTTTCTGGAATACAATCACAACCATTTGTTTACCTACTGTTCACAGCTGTTATATTACAATCTACAAGTTAAGAGTTGTGCAGAGGCTGTCTGGATAACAGACTCTCCAAGTATGCAGCATTTGGCCCTTTACCAAAAAGGTGCTAAATTCTGGTGTTGACTCAAGTTTATTTGTTGTCAGATTCCCTCAGCCTCATTCCTTCAACATCTAACTGTGGCACAAGTCTTCTGGGAGTGAATTCTCTCAGTTTTCCTGTGTCTGTGGTAGTCTTTTCCCTGATTTCTGAAAAACAATTTTACTAAATAGCTAATTCTAGGTTGACAGATTTAAAATTTTTTTAAAAATTTGATCAGTTTTAAGATCTTATTCATCTTCTAGTCTCTGAAGATGCTGACATGAATGCTTTGGTTTATTTGTTCACTGTACATAATGCCATTTTTCCTGCCTCTGATTGCCTTCTCGATTTTCTCTTTATTTTTTGGTTTTTAGCAACAATAACCAAACCAAAACAACAAATGCAAAATTTATAATATTGGGTCTGTAATTTGGTATCTTTCATTATTTTTTGAAAAAAAATCTCTTTAAATAGTTCTGTTTTACTCTGGACATATGGAATCCAGAATAAACACACACCTCAGGAACAGAAATGGGAGTAGCAATATAATGATGCTAGGAGGAAGGAGGGAGGAGAAAGGAGGAACCAATTGCAAAAGTTGACATATAATACTCCAGCCCCCACAAGAGTGACGCACAACAGAAACGTGGTTGAAGAGAGACAGCAGATGGTGTAAGAAAATAATTTATAATTTATCAAGGATTCATTGGGGGGGGGGGGAGCTGATACCAAGGGGTCAAGTGGAAAGAAAATGTTTTGAAATGATGGCAACATATGGACAAATGTGTTTGTGATACAACTGATTCATAGATTGTTATAAGAGCTGTAAGAGCCCCCAATAAAATGATTTATTTTTTTTTGGGGGGGGCATCACTGCCCTCAGGTGGTGGGAGTAGGAGGCCCAGCCTTTGCCCCATGGAGCTGGAATTGAACCTCCATCCCAGTGGGGCGCAGTCCCGCACACAACCACTATGCCACTGGGGCTCAGCCCAAAATGATTTATTATTTTTAAAACATTGTTCTGCTCTCTATCATTCTTGTGGGATGGTCTGATAGTGTTCTACGGCATGTTCTCTTTTCACTTTTTCTCAAATTTCTCTTTGGATATTCAAAACTTAACTGATATTCTTGCTAAAATGTATCAAGCCTATTGATGAGCCTAAAGGAATTTTCCATTTCTAATATGTAGCTTTTATTTTTAGTATTTCTACTCAACACTTAAAATTTCATCTATTCAAACTCTCCATCTATTCATGCATATTTTCTAACATTTTTACTAGATCCTATATTACTACTGTTGTTTTAGAATTTTATTTTGTTTTTGTTTTTTTTGTTTGTTTTCTTTTTATTATTTTTTTTGGGGGGGGGGGCATCACTGCCTCTGGTGGTCATGGGTGTTACCCAGTGCTGTTCCTGAGAACCACCGCTGGATTTGAACCGCCAAGCCCGCCAGCGGCAGTTCCACACTCAACCACTTATGCCACTGGGGCTCAGCCTGAAATTTTATTTTGTTATTGGTTGGCGTATAGACAGCAGAATATATTCTGCCTTAACAATTTCTACATTTCCAACTTTGTGATTACATTGGATGATATTCTTTGAGCTGTGTAACCATTCACACAGTTGCTCCTTTCTCAGTACTGTACACATAGTAACCACTGTCCCCTACATTTCCCATCTAATCCTTTATTTGCTTTTGACAATTTGCTCCCATATAGAGCTGTTCAAACAGTATAATGTTCAAGGCAGACTTAAGTCTTATTAGTTACATTAAACTACTGCTCAGTCTTTAGATGGTTTCAGGTGGTGCTTTTTCCCCCCAGGTGGTGCTTTTGGTTTAAGGTTTAAAGATGATAACCAGACAATAATTTTATTTAAAAAGATGTTCATCCAACTTGCATGGGTCCAGAATGTCTACAATTCTTTTTTTTTTTAGGCATCACTGCCCTCAGGTGGTGGGACTAGGATGCCCAGCCTTTGCTCCTGTGAGCTGGAATTGAACCTCCATCCCAGTGGGCCACAGTCCCACGCACAACCACTATGCCACCGGGGCTCAGCCCTACAATTCTTGAGAATTTGAATTTCTACACTGCAATTTTCCTTTTTGATCTGGATAATTCGATGTAATCTTTGATCAAAATATTCAATAATGGTAACTGGGCATCATTCAATTATTCTGGTCTCATGGTAAAGGGGGGAAGAGAGGTATTTGTCAATACATTCCATATTAACTACTATTCCTGATGTCTCTTCTTCTTCTTTGTTCCAAGTAAATAAAAACCAACAGTTTTGCCTTGAGTGGCCACCTACACGTTTTTTTTTGGGGGGCCTCACTGTACCTACAAGTTTTTAAGGCCCCAGACACTACACAATTAACTGAGAGATAGGAAAACACCATTATCACCGCCACCACTAAACACAGTAACTGAGTTAAGCCAAGTAACTGAGATGGGTGCCTCATGAAACCATGATCCTAAACCACCAAACCATAATCTGAAACCCCATGAGGTATATGGTTATACATAAGTAGGCTGAACAGGCTTTCCCCCGTCTATCACACAATTTTTGACATTTCAGCTTTTTACAGCAATTTCAGTAATCAGCTGTGCCACCTGACTCTTATTTACTGCACTTTTCCTACCACCAGTAACACCCTTTACTCTCTCTCCTTTTTGGTGCTGGCAACCACTAATAAATTTGGGCCTCTAGATTAAGAGGTTTCAACAAAGTTCACTGAAAAATGGAATTCAAAGAAAATGGAATCTTTCCATAAATAAAAGCCCCCTTGAGTAAATGTGCCTTTTCTTTATTTATATAAGTGAGATTACACAATTTTGTCCTTTTGTGATTCGTTATTTTGCTCAGTCTAAGTCTTCAAGCTCTAGTCATATATGATACTATGTATTAAAGACTTTATTTCTACTACCATCTGAGTATTTTAATCAGTGTAATGTTAGTATCTTCGATAGTTCCCACATCTCAACCACCTTTAAGTCTTGTTCTCTTGGTTGTTTTGACTCTTGACAATGCCAATCCCCTTTTGTCCACTTTTGTACATGTTTCTTAATATTGATTCAAAGCAGAATATGTATGAATATATTAGATAGAAAACTTTAGAGACTGAAGTAAAATGTGTTTAGGCTTGAAATGAGTATGGCTTTTCTGGTACTGGAATTTTAGTGTGATAGACTAGCTTAATCTAATAAAGTGATTGGTTGGGTGTGGGTTTTCTTGGTGTGGCTTCAGTGGCACAGTGGTTAAAGACTTGGCAATTAACTGACAATGTGGTAGTTCAAAACCACTCCACAGGAGTAAGACAAGACAGTCCATTTTCCTAAAGCTTATACCCTTAGAAACCCTGTAGGAGCAGTTCTGCTCTACCCTATAAAGTTGGTATGAGTTGGAACTGAATCAAAGGTTGTTTTTTTTTTTAATAGTTACTTTAAAAAAAAAAAGTTACTTTCAGTGGACCAGATCATTCAACTCCCTAAAGTGTTGAAGACTGCTATTGCATTATATTACTGGAATGCTGAAGACTTTCCTCAATGCCAGCATTCCATCCTGCAAAGCTTTCTCCCTTTGTAACCTATACCATGGAATGGGTCTCTTTCTGTGCCTTTGCTCCTCCCCCAGTGACCAACCGTTGTATACAGCTTAGTACTCCTTTTAGACTTGTTAAGACTTTCTCTGTTGCTCTGGTTCCACCTTAACTGTAGACAGGTGTTTTTGTGTTTGGGCCTCAAAGACTTAACTTTTCTAGCTTTCCGGTCATTCCGGTAAAAGCCAAACTCTAGTTCATATCCAAAATTAACCTAGAGTTGGAGATTTTGTGCCTTCCTGAGAGGCAGGAGATGTATGCTGGGTAATGACATAGGATCTTGGGCAGAGACAAGACTCCATTCTCAAGCACAGTGTCTTAGCTGTGCCATATGCAGAAGCTTTGTTGCTTTCTCCTCCGGCACTTTAAGACTTTTGCCACCTAGAATGGAAGGGCCAGGGGAATGAACAAGCTTTTGTGCTTTTCCAATAGTGTTAATTCCCAGCTCTGATCTTTATTGTAAGCATGGAGGGGTAAAGAGTTTGGGAGTAAGTATAAAATTCTCTTTTGAGATGTCCTTTTGCTAGATGACTCATTTATTTCAGACTGTAATATCTTATACATGATTTTCTTGAGCACTTTTAGCTGGGTCCTAGTATTTGCTTATGGTAGAAGTAGTATACTTCTCTACTCTGTTTGTATACACAGGTGAGACAGTTCACATATCCCATCTATTCTTGGAATTCAGTTTAGTTGGCTGACTTGCAAACTCACCTCCCTAATGGATTTCCAAAAATTTACAATATTCTCGTATTTTTTGTATGGGATTATTTGGTTCCCAAAGCTATAAAATCACTGGTTCATTCTTTAAAAAGGCACCCTGATAACGCGACCAAATAAGCATCACACTGCTAACCATAAACGCAAAGGGTTAACCCACTGTTCACACTGTAGAGAAAGAAGAGGCTGTCCACTCCCGTAAAGATTTTAGATAGTCATTCCTTTTCATATCATTAGCATCATATTAGTATTTTCCTCTACCTTCTTGGGGCACAGAGAATATTATCCTAATTGTTTTAATATCCTTTTTCATCATTCCCATTGTCTTTGTCATTTGGGCCTTGTTGATTAACTTTTGTTTGTTATAAAGAATATCTTCCTACTTCATTGCAATTTTTTATCTGATGCCAAATCTTAGGGTTTTACCTTTGTTCCCTTGACCACTGGATTTTGTATTTCTTTAAGAAGTGAAGAACATAGTTCTGACAGACAGTTAAATTACTTGGAATCAATGTGATTCTTTTCCAAACTTGCCTTTAGTATGTGTTCGAGTAGTTCCAGTAGTTCAGTTGAGGACTAATTTAGCCTCACCATCATAGTATCTTTCGGAGGACTCTACAAAGGCCCTGATAAATAAGGCCTTTTTACTTTGTTGTTTGGAAGGACTATTCCCAGCCCTCTGTGAGTTCCAGGAATTATTCTTCTGCTAGATTCAAGTTAAATGTTCTCTTACGCATAAAGAGATGCATGCGTACTCAGCCAAAAACTCCAGGTCAACGCTGTGCAGATCTCTGGTGGGCTCTTTCTCTGTGCTCTCTGCCTTCTGCTCTGCAGATTTCAGACACTTTGACTTCTCTAATTCTGATCCTGGTCTCAATGAAAATCTAAAGATTCTGTTTGGCTTCCCCACCCTTTTGCTGTAGCCTCCAGTCAGTGACCTGAGGCAATTATTAGGCTCATCTTGGTGATATTCCTTTACTCATTGGCTGCCTATTGGCCCAATGTCTGAAATCTAATGATTTAAGTAGGACTAGTATGAGAATTCCTAAACTTTTACATGACTTCATAATCCCTTCCACCAATCATCCCAAAAAAGCTTTCTCTTGTTTTCTCTAGCAAATCAATTTTTATAGAATAGAAAGCTAAATCAGCGAAAGTTGACTCCTGTGAATAATCAAATTTTCTGATAGAAGAACTGCTCAGAAGAATGCTAATGTAAAAAATAACCACAAAATAATAAGTTTCATAGGCTACATGAGAAAAAGAAGCCTCAAATTCATGTTACTATCTTTACATTTTACAATACACTAAAGTTAAATACATCCTGCAATAATTAGACTTTACCATAATAAAAGCTCATGAAAAACATAAATCTTTAAAAAAATGACTTCTTCTTAATTGTATTGGAAAAAAGTTCCTCTATTCCTAAGATCAGATTTTTATTTCTGAAATACTTCGAAAAAAAAAAAAAGAAATACTTTGGATTCCTCAGAGTGTGCTGACATATTTCAATTTGGAACAAACTGCTCTATGAATATGATCTCCTGCAATAACCACACAAAGTCATTTCTAAAAGGTTAAAAGTTTGGCAAATTTCCAGTTCTTTCTCATCATTTCAATTATAGAATACAACGTTCAGAACTTAGTTTCTTCTCTATATTCTATAGCACAGTGACTTACCCTTTAAAGGCAATCTACAGTATGCTGTTGTGTTGTAAAATACCAGGAAAAACGCTGTATTTTAAAAAATATTCTCTCAGAGTTTATTTTTTCTTAATGTAGAGTATCTATCTCTGTGAAGGTAAATCAAGCATATTGTTATTTCTTTTTGAAGTTTTTCCTTCCCTGCATTGCATTCTACCTACATTAAACTATATTCAGTAATAAACTCATTGATCTCATTGAAATGCATTTTTTGGGGGGGGAGGGGGGCATCACTGCTCTCCGGTGGTGGGAGTAGGAGGCCCAGCCCCACTGCTGGAATCGAACCTCCGTCCCAGTGGGCCGCAGTCCTGCGCACAACCACTACGCCACCGGGGTTCAGCCCCTTCCAGTTAAATTTTAACTTAGAAACAATTATCTTTTTTTTGATGGACTCTTACAACTTGCCAGCTAAATGTTAATATTCAGAATTGTGATCCTGGACCTGCTTCAGGGAGCAAAGAAACTGGCTATGTTCCCAAGAATCATATTTGCTTCCAAGTCCATTTGAACACTACTCCATTTTCTAACTGTTTACTGCCCTTATATCTTGTCACATTCCTCAGATAGCCAGAGCATTCAAGTCTCTGCTCAAACATTACTTTCTCAGAGAAACCTTCTCTGATTATCCTGGATAGAGTTTGATTCTAATCTCCCCTCCTCTGCCTCCTTTTATGAAGCCATACACATCGGCCATTTCCCTTGATGAAGTCATATAAATTGGCTGGAAACCTTTGGTAAAATAAAACAAACATTTACACACACACACCCCTCCACACTTAAAATATTACATGCTGAGGAATTCTGTTGTAGAATGTCGCTTTATATTTTATTATTTCACATATTGCGTTTGTACATTTCATCTGTTGAATTAAAACCAAACACCCTTCCCCACCTTGTGAATGACATTTTTATTCACAAATTTATAGTCTGTAAATAACCTATTTGCATTTGGCATTTTAATCATATATTTTATACTACTTTTTTCCTCCAAACTATAAATTCATTTCACTTTGTGTTTTGTAAATGTTGTTTTATTTTGAGTGAAGTTTAAAAAAAAGCCTTGTAAAAAGCTTTAAAATATTGTAAAACTTTGCTTACAGGAGATAAATAGTATAAGTAAGAAATTACATGAGGATTAGACACAATTGCTTAATAGGAGAAGGACTTCATATCTCTGAGAGGGATCTCAACTATCATATAGATGCTAAATAACTATCACGCTCACTACAATTCAACTTTCTAGCAGCAAATAATATGCTTAATAACAGAATATATAATTACATTGTTAGTATTGAGAATAGACAAAGTGATCCAGAAATGATTGAATTTATTCCACTTTTACTTCCTCGACTTTTGGATTATATTCAGCATATATCTATTTTAGGAACTACTTTGGAAGGCCCTTATGTTTTATGCAAGGAACTGCTATTTTCCCAGATGAATAGAATATCCATTATCTGGATCCAAGTTTCCATGACAATAAAAACAAAACATTCATCAACACCAACTTGGTATTTGATGGCAAATGCAGCTGCAGCTCTTAACAGTTCAATCTTTATCTCAACCCTGCTCTGCAGAACAGAGGAACTATATCTCTCCAAAGCAATGAGATTGTTTTTACGGTGATTTCCCTCCTATCACAGACTTCAACACTAACAACTAAATGTGTTATACCATCTCCAATCATCAAATCATTCACTTCTCTAAACTCATGCCAAATAAAATCGGAAGTTTCTGAATGAAGCTAAAAGCACATTTAATTTGTGAATTCTTTGCGTATTATGGACTTCAACTATGCAGTGCTTAAGCTTTAATGAAAACTACAGAGGAAGCAAAATTTAGGGCAAGAACTCACAGTACACAAAAAGCTATTAAATTCAGTTGGATGATGGTAAGACAGTGCCCCCTTGTGTCTTTTTTTTTCCTGCCTTGCCTAATATTGACTAAACACAATGCTAATTTTTTTGAGTTCTATGGAAGGAATGTGAACACTTTTATAGCACAGAAATAAAAAGGACTTTGAATAAACAATTCTCTTAATATAAAAGTCCTAATTTATTACAAATGTCAATGCAGAGGTTATTTAATACTAGTTACAAAAAAATACTAGTTACATGAATACTCTGTAACATAAAGAAATATACAGAATTAGTAAGTTTGACTCACTGCCAGTAAGTCCACTCAGACTCACCTTGCCCCAGTGGCTTTTCAAAACTAACTCTACATAGGAGTAGAAGGCTTCACCATTCTCCTGTGGAGCAACTGGTGGTTTCAAACTGCTGAGCTTGAGGTTGGCAGTCTTATCAGCAACCACTACACCATGCGGGCTCCCAGTAACAACATTTCATAGCTATCTATATTGACATTTAGTAGTAACTTTATACTTTAGTAAGTTGAAACTGATGACAATTAGTACTGGGCAGAGACTTGCTACAGTCAAGGATATTTTCTCTGGTACTGGCTCTCCTCTATAATCACTTAACATTAGTTTTAGTTGCTCTCATCATATTGAGTTCCAAGTTTTACTCCAATGAAAAAATCTTTTGTATTAAGTCCAAGAAATAAATACAAAAATCTTCAAGGGGCTTTGTAAGGGCAAAATGGTAAGTTCCTAAAGTCCAAATACTTTGAGCTATGAACCACATAGAACACCCCATGTTTTCCAGCCTACTCAAAGTTCAATCTTCAGACCATAGGTACAGGCATGCAGTTTGTGAACATGAAAACTTCAGGTGCCACTCATTTTCCGAACAAAATTTCCCAGACAATTCTTATGAATATGAAAGCATAAGAAGCATTAATGCAAGGATCCCTAATATTAACTACCATGTAGTAGGAGCAGAGCAGTAGAGAGAGACTAAGATGACCTGAGAAATAACTTTTAGAGATTAAACGGATTCAAAGAAAGGAAAAGAATCAGGAACGTCTGCTGAGCCCCGGTGGCGTAGTGGTTGTGCGCGGGACTGTGGCCCACTGGGATGGAGGTTCAATTCCCGCTCAAAGGGGCAAAGGCTGGGCCTCCTACTCCCACTACCAGGGCAGTGATGCCTTAAAAAAAAAAAAATAGGAGACAAGAATCAGGAACGTCTGTGGAAAGACAACCCTAAGTATACAGTCCAGTCTAGTTAGCCTGTCTTTCTTCCTGGTAATCTACTTCCAAAATCCAGCCAACAAAAACCCTATGGATCACAGCTGTCTGTATGATCCACACAATTACTCAAGGAGTTTCCCAGAGTCGGGACCCACCTGATGGCAGCTTGCTTACCTAATAACTCCTACTTAAACTCAAATGATTTTCTAAAAATTTAAGGCAATTGGCTGAACCCCAGGGCGTAGTGGTTGAGTGCGGGACTGCCACCCATTCATTGGCTTGGCAGTTCACATCCAGCAGCAGCTTTCCAGGAGCAAGGCTACTCCCACCAGAGGAAAGTGATGCCAAAAAAATAAAGCAAATAAGGGGTTTTTAATTAAGAGTTTAAGTTGGGTGATCAAGAAAGAGACTTGTCCAAATGCAAGTAACTGTGAGACTTATCAGTTCATCACTCGTTATCAATAAATAGTACACAGCACTAATTTATAAATTCCAAACTAAATTTACCATGCATTGTGTCAATTGACACGCAAGTACAATTTGTACCATAGTATAAATGAAGCAATCAAAAATCAGTTTGGACTCATAGAGACACAGTGTACAACAGAAAAAACCCTGCCCAGTGCTACATCATCCATAGAATGCTTGCTATGCTTGAGCACACCGTTGCAGCCACCATGCCAATCTATCTTGCTGCGCCTTCCTCTTTCTCAACAACCCTCTAATGTAGCCAGCATAATAGCCTTTTCCGGGCACTGCAATGTGGGAAAGCCCTGGTCGTGTAGTGGCTATGTGGGGCTGCGATTCACATGTCCACAGTTTGAAAGCACAGGAGTTCCGCAGGAGAAAGGCTGGGCCCTCTACTCCCATTCACTGTGAGAGTCCTGGAAACCCACAGGGGTGTGTCAGCACTGACTAGATAGAGGGAGTTGGTTTGGTTGGTCTCTCCTAATAACATGTCCAAAGGACATGAGACAAAATCTCGCCAACCTTGCCTCTAAGAAGGATTTTGGCTGTACTTCTTTCAAGACAAATGTTTGTTCATCTGGCAGTGCATGATACTTGGAGGCAATGGTAAATACCATGACTTGGGTCACATGTACCTTGAGTCATCAAGGTTACATCCTAAATCACTCAATATCACAAAACTAATAAAAGGCTAAGTAAATTGCTAAGATGTAGGCACGAATTCCAAATCCCATGCTCTTTTCACTATACCATGCATTCAATCTACAATGTACATGGGTTAATCCAATGGCTTTTCTCCTAGTTTAACTGAGCTATAATGAGGAACTCTAAAACAACTCCCGAGAAAGAAGTTAGTTGCTCTGGATGTAGCACTTGGTAGAAGATCCTTGAAGCAGAAGCTGCAAGCAGCGTGGCAATACCGGGAAGAAAAAACTCATAGTGAGGGATGCTGGGAGGGGGAGGGGTGCAGATAAGAAGGTATGAAGATTCCAAACATGAACTATGTTTAAAAAGTCGATGCATATTTATGCTTGGCCCAGTATCTTTGTGGATTCAAGTCAGATTACATTTTTTAGAAATCATATATGCAATATATTTGATATGCACATGAAGAAGTTTGATTATATATCTACAGCAGTCAACATGAACAAAAATACATGTTAGGAAAAAGTTGATGACAGCTTGCTTTTTTTGGGGGGGGCATCACTGCCCTCTGGTGGTGGGAGTAGGAGGCCCAGCTTTGCTGCTGGATTTGAACCTCCAACCCAGTGGGCCGCGGTCCCACGCACAACCACTACACCACTGGGGCTCAGCACCCTACAGCTTGGTTTTTAGTAACCAAGTATAGTATGACTACTCGGTGATTTATTATGGAGTTAGTAATATTTTTTTGTTTATAGAATAAGCACTCCTATTAAAACAGCATGAATAACTAAAAATCATGTAACTTCAGGTACAGCAACTATTCTAACCCTGAATTTGAGCATCTTTGTACTAAGTATTATCCACTTCTTTCTGTCAAGTATGTTTTAAAGTTGAAGAAATTCCATATCAGAAGGGTGGAGAGAAGGTGGGGTAGAAATGGGGAACAGATTACAAGGATCTACATATACCTCCTCTCTAAGGGATGGACAATTGAAAAGTGGTTGAAGGGAGATGTCGGACAGTATAAGATATGACAAAATAATAATTTATAAAGTCTATCGCTTATATCATGTTGAAATTGTGCCAGATTTAGTCAATAAGAGTCTTTCAGCTGGATTCTGGATTTTTTTTTGGGGGGGGGGCATCACTGCTCTCCGGTGGTGGGAGCAGGAGGCCCAGCCCCACTGCTGGAATTGAACCTCCGTCCCAGTGGGCCGCAGTCCCGCGCACAACCACTACGCCACCGGGGCTCAGCCCTGGATTCTGGATTTTTAACACATCCTCTTCATTCTTAAAATAATTCTTTACTTCCAGCCATACCAAGATGTCCTAAATTATCAAGGGTTCATGAGGGAGGGGGGAGCAGGGAGAGAGAGGAAAAATGAAGAGCTACCAAGAGCTCAAGTAGAAAGCAAATGCTTTGAGAATGATAATGGCAACAAATGTACAGCTGTGCTTGATACATGGATGTATAAGAGTTGTACGAGGCCCCAATTTAAATAAAGGTTGAACAAATTCCAAAAGCTTTACCATTAATATACTTCACATTTACCTTTCTTCCCCCATCCCAATTATAGCTATCTCAGTTCAGATTCAGATGCAAGCCTGAGCAGTGATCTCCCAATTGTACTCTTGCCCCCACTTTCTCCGGATTTTCATCTACCCACATATGGATGCCTTCTTCACAAGCAAGTTCATCATTATACTGGGTTTTCAAAAACGAATGAAAAAATCAGCATGCCTGCAATACAAAAGCCCAATTTTTTATCCTGATATTTCAACTGCTCCTCATTCAAATTTCAATCATCTATTCCAGTGGTTCTCATCTTTCTAATACCATGACCCTTTAATACAATTCTTCATGTGGTGACCCCCCCCCCAACCATAAAATTATTTTCATTGCTACTCCATAACTGTAATTTTAGGACTGTTATGAATCAGGCGGCCCCTGTGAAAGGGTTGTTTGACCCCCAAAGGAGTCATGACCCACTAGGTGAAAACTTCTGATCTGTCAGCATTTTGTTGCTGTTTCAATTTTTAATTCCTGGACCTTACATCCACCCTAATTCCAAGCTTACAAAAGAGTTGTAGATACAGTGAAAAGACTCCTCTACAACTACTTGGGAATAAATTGCTGACATGACATTCTACTACCATTCCTGGATATTCAGTTGAGTATGTGTACTGGTTAAATGACCACAGGACTACCATGAAAACCAGGACATTAAGTTATACATTATGACCACCTCACCTTGTAGATCTCAAGAGTTTCACCTAATGTCTCAAATTCAAGACGTTTTCATACATGTTTTCAGTTCGGAATCACACATTGTCTGATCTTGCTTTTTGTGTCCTTGACTTTTTTTAAAAGGCCAGACCATTCCTCTATTTGCTTTGTATGGCAAGAATGTTTCAATAGTACTGCTGTGTTCTTTACAATATATCAGTGTGCAAAGTGGCATATCAATTTTGATTGTTCTATTATTGGTGATTATCATTTAGATCCTCCATTAGGATGTCTGTCAAAGATCTTCACTGAGTGTTTCAGTGTCTGTCAAGGCTCTCTGTCATTGAGAAGTTATCCCTCACCCCCCCCCCCCCTATAATTAAGAAGCATTTTGTGTAGAGATATTTTGAGGTTCGGTAAAAAATCTTGCTCCTCCTCAAAATTATCCATTCATTTATTTTTCTTATTGACATCCAAATGCATTCATGGTTTCCTACTTAATTCAGTGAGCCATATTTTATACTATTGTTGAAATTGTGCCAGATTTAGTCAATGAGAGCCCTTCAGCTGGCTTCTGGATTTTTAACACATCCTCATCATTCTTAAAGCAATTAATTCTTTATCTTCTGCCATACCAAGATATCCTAAGCTCATCTTCTACTCTCTCTGACCAATCGAGGAGGAGTCATTTCTCCAAGGAGTGGTTCCTGCTAATGAAGAACAGAGTTTAGAAACCATGGTCTGGACCGGGTGTGGTGGCATGGGCCTATAGTCTCAGCTACTCGGGACGCTGAGGATAGAGGATTGCTTGAGTCCAGGAGTTCTGGATTGTAGGGCGCTATGCCGATTGGGTGTCCGCACTAAGTTCGGCATCAATATGGTGACCTCCCGGGAGCGGGGGAACACCAGGCTGCTTAAGGAGGGGAGAACTGGTCCAGGTGGGAAACAGAACAGTCAAAACTATGGTCTGGGCACTAGAGACAATCACTGCTATGAGAGTTTTGCTACTCCATGTCCCATTTAGTGGCAGAGTTAAGGGAGTACAAAGACAACCCCCTCACACCTCGACACACACACACACACACACACACACACACATTTATACCTCTATATATTTTTACTGAAAACTGTTTTTTCATTTCTAGCTAACTCTCACTCCACCAGCTGCAAATTAAAGGAGATGGCCCTTGGTTTATTGATTGCTAGTACTGAAGTACAAAATTTTAAGGTTCATAGTTTTTTTTTTAATTAAAAAAAATGTTTGGGTCCATAGTTCCTTTAAAACGAAGATGAAAATAAGAAAAGACAAGCTGTTATTTCCTGAGTTGTAGTTGTTTCTAATAAAAAAATTGAACAGTCTCTTAGGAAGGGAGAGCAGGCTGAGCCCTGGTGGTGCTAAGTGATTGAGTACGGGATTGCGGCCCGCGGGCCTGGAGGTTCAAATTCAGCAACAGCTCTCAGGAGCAGCGCTGGGTAGCTCCCACGATCACCAAAGGGCAGTGATTTCCACCACCACCACCCCCCAAAAAAAAACAAAAAGAAAAAAGGAGAGCAAAATGGTGAGCTAATGTATACTTTGACCACTGTAATCACCAGTATTGTCTTTTCGCTATATCTGGAAACATGCAGCAATAGCTGGATCCATAGTGGTGAAGAAGAAGAAGAAGAAACAAACAAAAGCTACAAGCAATCTAAAATTGTTCAGGCAGAAAAAAAAATTGTTCAGGCAGTGACCCAAACACTTGAAATTAGGGGACTTGATTAGTAGTGGAAAAAATATTTCTGGAGAAAGAAGATAGGTCACTTTCAATATCTGAAGGGCTGCATTGTTGTATGTAATCCTAAGAACATATCTAGGACCAAGGTAGAAAAATTCAAAGGACACAGATTTATTTTAGCACTTCACAAAGAAGACTTTCTAACAGATACCTAAAGGTTATGTAACTAAGAGAAAAGGATGAATTTATAAGTTATTGCTGATGTTCAGAGCATAGGCTGGATAAGTTGATGGAGAAATAAAGATAGGCAAAAGAATAAAAAGCAAAGTACTGGACTTGGAGTCAGAAGACACGATATTACTGTATTTTTTTAAAATGAGGAGCTGTTATTAAGAGTTCAGGTAGAAAGAAAAAGTTTTGAAAATGGCGATGACAACAAATGTACAAATGTGCTTGACACAATGGATGGATATATGGATGGTGAGACAAACTGTACGAGACCCCAATAAAATGATTAGGGGGAAGAAAAGCAAACACTGGGGGAAAAAAAAACCCTGTGGAATTATGCAGACGTGGATTTGTCAAGTAAATTGTCAAATCCTATGCAAATTATCTAAGCCTCGGATACCTCTTACATAAAGTAAAAATAATAACAGTGTTTATCTCATATGCAACATGAATTTAATGTATTAATAATACACACTAAAGACTTAGCACAATGTTTATCACAGAGTATTATACTTCCTTGAAGGAGCTCTGGTGGTGCTGTCCGACTTTGTTATCTTTGTTAACTACAAAGTTGTTGGTTCAAACCAAACAGCTGCGCCTCAGAAGAATGATGAGGCTGCCTGCTCTTCTAAAGATGAAATCTTAGAAACCTTTTAGGATCACTAAGAGAAGGCTTGAATCCATGGCAGTGGGGTTTTCCATTTGTTTTTGTTATACTTACCAGGCAGCTTCAAAAATTCATGGAAAAACTCTTAAGATCTATAATTCCATTTTCCATGAATTTTGTGAAGTCACCTCATGTATAACACATTATAATCAATAAGCTATAAATGACAGCTTTCTCACTAAGGATTAGCTTCTCCAGAAAAAGGGAACCTTATCAATCTTATTCTCTTTGTTCCCCAGAGCTTATAGGATCTACAAATATTTGTGAAATGAAAATGTTGATGAGATGTTGGATTACAACCCTTTTAAAGTTCTTTTCAATATTGATCATCTTTGACCTAGTTAAAAGTTATCAATGGTATTAGTACAATGATATCCTTAGATTGCTCTTAATATATCCTAATATATATTATGGCTACAGTAATACCCACAAATCCTTGGTGGTCTTCTCTTGTCCATTTAGAGCTATCAAACGATTATAAAAATACCTTTTTATAATTGTCTACCTACAACCTAACTAATCTAAGAAGATATCCAATCTGACATAGTATGTATATCACAAGAGAGCTGCAGGAAGCAAGGGAGAGAAGACTTTTGTTATTCTGTAAATCCCAGTGCTGGCTAAGAGTCCCTGAGTGAGGGACTATGAGCAAGGCGAGTTTACTTTCTCCTTTTTGGCTGACAGTTCCACAATGTCAACAGTAAGCATTTTCATGGAATTTAATAACATATAAAATAGTTCTTCTTGGGCTGAGCCCCAGTGGCGTAGTGGTCGTGCGCGGGACTGCGGCCCATTGGGACGGAGGTTCAATTCCATCAGTGGGGCTGGGCCTCCTACTCCCACCACCGGAGAGCAGTGATGCTCCTCCCCCCAAAAAATAATTCTTCTTTTGCGTATGTCACAAAAAAAGCTCGAAAATCCATATATTCTGAATATTAGAGGAAGCATATTTTTAAAGGATCATAAATCTTTATATGTATATAAAGATGCAGCCATATGAGAGATCTTTGGCAATTATAAATGATTATATGTAAAATTATATATATAATTATTTATAAAATTATAAATAATATATAAAATTATTTCCCCTGTACTTAGCAATGATGCCCTATGTGATGAGCAACATTATGAATTCTTCAAGAGAAAACCACAAGGATCTGTTTAAGTATTCTTAATCCAGAATATTTATTTCTGTCCCCAAATCTCAGAATCACTGCTATATTCATTAAATTTTTTTAAGGGAAAGAAATAGGTCATTGAAATCCAGTTATTACTATTTATTAAGATTTTCAAAAATACCCATAAAATAGAACATTAAACTTTTGCTACTAAAGTTTGGTGTAAGTGGTCTATCAAAGATCATCACCACCTCTGCCCAGCTCCTCAGGTAAAGAGTTGTAAGAAAAAGGAAAGAGAAATGAAAGGGGAAAAAAATGCAAAGAAATTAAATGGGGGTGAGGAGGAGGTGTGAGTTGAAGAAAGATAGAACTATAATCCAATTGGGATTAACTGAGATTTAAAGAAATCAATTTTTATGTGTTTGAGACATCTGTAAAGACCTTCAAGTCCCTAAATTTGGTCTCACTTCACCAATGATGACCGAACTGGGCAAGTAGTTTCACCTACTGGTAAATATAATTATAAATCCACTTATTTGCAATCAGAAATATTAGCTATAGTACTTAGCTATCTGCTTTTTCTCTAAGCTCAATATGTAGACACTCCCAATCACCCTTCCTATTGCCAGTTACCTATTCAATCATCTTCAAATGAATTCCTGAGATTGTCATTTTTAAAATAGCTGACCCTTTTTCTTTCTTTTTTTTTTTGGCATCATTGTTCTCTGGTGGTGGGAGTAGGAGGTCCAGCCCCACTGCTGGAATTGAACCTCCGTCCCAGTGGGCCGCAGTCCCGTGCACAACCACTATGCCACAGGGGCTCAGCCTGACCCTTTTTCTAAAATAAGCTGCCTAAAAGGTGACATATGTGAATATGCCAGAATCACACAATGTAGATATTGTTTGTAAATGAGAACACCAGCCAGCCCGTTGCTAAGTTCACACTCTCTGACTCCAGGCATGTTGGGGTAGAACTCTTTTCTGTGCTGTTTCAATAGATGACTTCTGGAAGCTGCTTGGTAGCCTTTTCTTCGTTGGTGCCTCAGGAGAGCCGCAAACCTCCCGTTAGCAGCCAAGCACATGAAGTTTGGGTGTGAACGATAGGAGGACCCCTGGATACGAAATAAAACCAAACCCATGGCTATCAAAGTGACTCCTACCAACCCTATAGTACAGAGGGAAACTAGTCCATAAGGTTTCCAAAGGTATACTCTTGATAGAAGCTGAACAAGTGGTAAGTTTCAATCACCAACCTACAGTTAGCAGATTGCTTAACTACTGTGCCGCGAGGGATCTTTGGATATGATATACTAAAAACGAAAACTGCAATGCCACTGAATTGACTGATTCTGAATTACAGTGACACTACAGAACAGAGTAGAAACCCTTAGGCTTTCTGAGACTGTAAATCTTTATGGAATCAGATAACCTCATGGAAAACAAGAAAAAAAATTCTGAACCAAGTAGTACCAGTATATTAAAATGTTCTGGGGTACCATACCTTTGGACCATAAAATGCACCCTTGCTCGCCCTGCCCCCTTTTGGAGACAAAAGTATGGCTTATGGTCTGAAAAATATGGTACTGACTGGTAGGTTTGAACCACTGACTTTGTGGTTAGCTGCTCCACCTAACTCACAACACCGTCAAAAGTCATTTTTGCTGTTTTAATGTCTGGGATCTCAGTTGCAGTTGCCTGAACTTCCACTAAAGGCAGCATAATCAGCAAATGATCCTCACTGCATTGACTTTGCAAAGGTCTTGGTTAACCAAGAACAAGAAAAAACAAAAGTACAAGATGGTGGAATATATGTACAAATATGTCAGATGCTATTGATATATGGATTGTAGCAAGAGTTTTAAGAGTCCCCAAAATGATTATAAAAAATTAAAATAAAAAAGGGTATAAGAGAAGAGGTATTAAGTTCAGACTCTAACCATTGAGAGCCAGTTCCAACTGCAGCCAAATGGTGGTAAAGGCTATAAGTATGGGAAACAGAAATCCTTAGGCTACACTTGAAGAAATCCTTAGGCTATACTTGAAATGTCCTTCCAGTATCAGTGTCAATTTTAATGAAAAATTTAGTCTTTCAGTGATGCCAAAAAGCAAAAGGAAATTGGAAATTTTCCCTCTCACTTTGTCTTTGACTTACAACCACACCAAAAAAAAAAAAAAAATGGTGTAGGGTAAGCAGCTAAAAGAAAAAAAAAGAGCTCATAATAATATTCTTTTATTCACTCTCCTTCATGAACACTTTAAGGTCAGAGGGGGAGAGAAGAGAACGCAGTTCCTCAAAAATGCAACCTCTGCCAGCAGAGTAATAAAACCAATTTGCAAAATCATCCCACTCTGCAATTTAAACAAATCTAGTAGATGCTAAGCCACTGTACTGTAGCTGACACCATCACTACTGAACAGCATTATTGGTCAGAATGTGGAAGTTCTGCAATTGTTGCTAGATTCTCAGTTGTTCCTAAAGTATTTCTGAAAAATAACCAGAAAATAAACCCACTCTTGTCAGGTCGATTCTGACTCACAGTGACCCATAGTGAATAGAGGACAGCTACCACACAGGGTTCCCACGGCTGTGGATCACCAAGGCAGTGGAGCTGTTGTGTGTGGTCTTATGTCGCAGCTGGTGGCAGAAGTGAATTGCGACCTTCTGGTTAGCAGCTAAGCACTTTAACCACTGTGCCAGTAGGAGTCTCCTCCAGAATTAGGATATTTAGGTAACATTTAAATGAGAATTTAAAAAAAATCTTGCCTGTATAACATTATTTTTCAACATAACACAAGTCTTCATACCTAATGACATATTTTCACCAAAGTGAAAAAGCACTATTTGATTGTTAATCTGTGTGTCTGCTATAAATCACAATATATCGATATATTAAATATTACGACATATTTTATTTATAAGCACAAGGTCATATATAATGCAAAATAGCATCTACTATAAAGTGAGGGTGGGAATCAGAAAAGTCTAAAATTAGTTAATGTGTTGTCTGAAAATGTTACATTTTTAAATTTTGTTTTATTTTTAAAGTTTCATTAGCACTTTTTCCACATCATCCATTTCTTTAAGGGAAATTTCATACATGTATTCTCTATAAATGTTTGAAACAATACACTATGATCCCACATCCTTTAAAAATATATATACTTTGAAATGTAGATGTAAAAAACACCACTAAAATACTAAAAATTGTGAATACTATCAGGAGGCTATGCATTTTTATGTCCAAGTCTTTAATCTATGGTCTATAGATAGGTCACCGGGACTTTATAAAAAAGACTTAAAGAGAAAATAGCTTTCAGGGAAAGGCTGAAAACAGCATGGTTTTCCACACAACCTAGTTGACTAGCTTCCTTCCTACTACTTCAAGTGTTTTCTGAGAGAGCAAAGCTGTTTTAAAAATTCAGCATTTGACTTCTAAATTTCAGGTCCTCAAAGTAAAGTTCCTAATAAGTAAGCAACTTGAGAATAAAGAGTTTAGAAGGCCTAAGAAAAAAATTTTCTTTACTCACTATGCCCAGGAAAAGTATAGTATTAAAAAGATTCTAGCTCAATTTACAGATAATTTTATTCAGAGAGAAATTGTAGAACTCCCCAAGACTCAATTGATGACATCAGTTCTAAACTTCTTCTAAACTCAGTAGGAGAGGGGCATTGCAGATTGAATGCTGTAAGAAGGGAAATACGCAAGCAAGCCAGTTTTTCTTAGCACAAGATCGTTTCGCCAAAAATATACAATATCATCATTACCAGAGATAAAAGAGATGTCAATTCTTAATGACAATGAATTTCAACCTTCTGTAAGTGCTTAACCTTGGATGTTAGATTGATCATTTTGCCAAAATGATTTTTAGTTTTCCTATTCTTATCATACAATTTGAGTATCTCCCATATAAAACCAAAGAGCAGGTAGTTAAATGTTGTTTTACTCCTTAAAAACAACAACACACCTTCCTTCTACTCAAAGCAAACATACTTCAGTTAGAACACTTGATGAGGCTTTCTATCTGAACTCAACCAATTTATCTCAGCGAGGATTACTATTTAATCTTTTCTAAACTAATTTCAGAAAAAATACTGCTTGTTCTTTTCATGCCTACCTACAAATAAGAAACATTAAGATATAATAAGATTGAGTTAGGCAATTTTTAATCTTAAGAAATGGAAATACATTTTAACATTGCTCTAAACAAATATAAATTTATATAGATCATGACTTTGAAGTAATGTCTCACACACACACACACACACACAGTCTTTCACAGCATTTTACAAAAAGATTACACAGAATCTGCTTTTCTTCTTTTGAATAATCTTCCCTTCTTTGTTTACTTCTTTATGTTTTGCTTCTTTTTAAGAATGTTCTTTTTCCAATTACAGGGAGGAAATAAAAAGAAATGCAACTCTTTTATGTAAAGTAAATCCATCTGGATGTTTGCTGCATCCCATACTATAAACCTGTGATCCCCAACCAGAATGAGTTATAGTAAAGCTGCAGGCAAAATTGTCTCCATATACCACAATCCATTATCCCTGTCAAGTTAATGTTCCATGTTGAGCCATATGGCACGGGTACACATTCAACAAAGGAAATTCCTTAAACTTGTTATAATCAGCACTTGCAGTCATCCAAAAAACTGACATAAACAGTTTATTGTGTTTAGTGCATTTCAGTTAATATCCATGACAAAAACAGGAAACCATACAGGAAAAAGAGGAAGAATGTGGAGGAGCAAAGTTATTAAAACAACAGCAGCAGCAGCATACATTTAAAAATTAGGTTGTGCACCTTCACTCCCCCTAAGGAAGTGATTTTCAATTATAGTAACTTTCAACCTCTTGATAGAGATCCACTTGGTCAGATTTAAGAAGCACCATCTTCTTTAAAAACAACAATAATAAACTCATCAATTTTCCACATGTATGAGCAAATAAGAAGTCTTATACTAGCTGATCCCTATAAAGTAGTTCTAGAAAAATGATTTGGATTTTCGTGTTTGTTTTCTTTTTACAGTTGTTTCATAATTGCTAAAATCTAACAGTGTCTCATTAAAAAGGTAAGGCAATTGAAATAGAGCATTGTTATATGCATTAAGTGTAGGTCACACACAAATCACGGACTCCTGGGAGTCTCTGGTACCTGGCAGAGCCCAGCACATCAAACTCCAGTCAAGGTACAAGTAGAGCAGAACTTCATTTCAGCCCCCGCAGTGACAACAATAAAACGCTGAGAAAACACACTAGCAAATACTGAACTCAGCATCAATTTCTGTTAATTACAGCCTTGTCAGCAACGTGATTATTCAAACAACTCATGCAAATGTTAATGAGGCCTTATTTGCATATTTATTTTTCCTTTGTTGAAATGTCATTGATTATTACATTCTACTATGATGAATGTGGCTGATGATGTGCTCTGATATGTAATTAGTCATTAGGTGGAATGAATAGATCAATTATGAAAAAGGACTAAGATTAAGAAATATCAAACAAGACCGCCCAATATAACTACAGAATCTTTTTTTTAAAAGAACCTAATAAATAATTTCTTGACATTTAAACTGCAACATCAGTAGTTTTCAATAAATAAACCACTACTTTTGTGAGGTTAAGTGAAGGCTTAAAAATACAGGAGTACTTTGATAATCCAATTATGATCAGAGAAACCATCTTTTAAAAAATTGCTAATCACCTCAAGTGGCATGTGCTAACAGAAAACTGTAAAAAAATATTTTGTTCAAGACTTGCACAAATTAAAAAAATAGAAGTTATCTTTTAGTCTAGGTGAAAGTAGGAAGAGGTAGAAATAGGTAGGAAGAGAAAAATGCCTAACATCCTGAAGAGATAAGAACCGGAGGCAGAATGACTATCTCTTTGAAAACATAGTGAGCAAATACAAACTCTTTCAAATTCTGATTTGTTCTTAGAGGAAAAAGAATATTTTGCCTCTGAAACTGCTCTAACTATCCAGCCAGCACTTACTATTCACAGATGAAAAAAAAAATCTGTGTCTCTCTCTCTCTCTCACACACACACACACACACACACACACACACACACACACACAC